>CAUHTR010007931.1:0-14382 GCA_959609185.1 Schmidtea polychroa
ATATATATATATATATATATTAGGGTGGGTCGAAAATTTTTTTTTTCTCCAAACATGCCTAAAAAGTTGTGCTTATGCTAGAAAATGAAATATCCCTGCAAAAGACTGCTGTTTAAAAGGGTTTACAGGTCCCAACTTTTGTTTGTATGTATTAGTACTATCCCAGTAAAAATGCTCGCACATGTGCCATTGTAAATTCATCCTGCAAGCAGTCACACGCTTGCAGAAAGACCATTTTTGACATGCTCTATTCACAAGTCCAAGCTAACGCGTGCATGTATAGAGAGGTTAATTCACGGAAGCACCTTCACACAAGCACTCACAAAGACAATTTCTTCTGAACAATACTAACACACACACTACAGTCAACACATAATCCACATGGATACTACTAGTCAGTCTAAACTCAGATAATTTAATTTGTTTCGATTGGATGTCAAGTGTTTGCTGGACATAATTAAAAAAGTTAACTTGATGATTCACTTTTATTTTGCCAGAGCTGAGTACAGAAGAGCAGTTATGAAGGGACAGAGAAATAAGCAATTTCGCAAAACAAGAAGTAAATCACGTCATTGTCTGTTTGGTCAAACTTGTGAACTACCCAGAAACCAATTACCTACTTGTGAAGATGTGTTTCGTGATTACTGTTACAATGAGAAATGTACGCAATTTCATACTGGCTTTAACGAACAAGCAACTCTTCTCGCAAATAAGGTGAAGGAAATTTATATGAAGGCAAGTATCCCAACTGTTGAGTTCAGTAGTATTGTGGTTCGTGTCAAGCGACTAATATCAAAAGTGCGTGAATTAGAGAAGTATCCAGTATGCAAGAGGTCATCTGCCAAATTTCAAGATAAGTTAAGCTCGTTTTCCAAATTGTTTGACATATGTTGCTGCAAATGTTTTAATGATGGTGCTCGTGGAAGAAGTCAGTGTACATGCCGATTGGCCTTGAAAATTCCTACCTTAGAGTGGGAGTTCTGGATTGACCAACAAACTACCAGAAACATGAAAATCGGAAATACGGACAGACAGGAAACCTCAAAATTGAAGAGAAAACAAACGAAAAGCAGCCCTACAGGAAAAGGAAAACAAATGAAAAATGAAATAATGGACACTGAAGTTAACGATCTACATCCGACCTCAAGAAGTGACACGGAGAGTGAAGCCGCTAGTGATGAAAGTAAAGATAAGTTAGACAATTCAACAGAAAGCTCAGAGTCAAGCGTAGAAGAATGTGATGAATTTCAAAATAGAAGACATTATCCTGAATTAAGTAAAGCTGTTGACAGATGTGGTGTGAGCAACAGAGACAGGTGTTTGCTAGTAAACGCTTTTCTGAAAGATATGGAACTGTTATCCTCTCAAACAATCATCGATCCCGCAAAATTACGGCGTCAGAGAAAGTACTGGAGGGAGAGAGAAATTGAACAGCATTCAGCAGAAGCGAAAAACTTGATTTGCCTCGGTTTCGACGGGAAACAAGATTCCACCTTACTTCATAGAAGGATCCTAAAAGAGGAGCATTATGTGATTGTCGCCTTTCCAGGGGATACATATATCGATCATGTTGTACCTCAAAGTAGTAAAGCTGTGGATATTGGCAAAGAAATCATGTCAATCATCGTTAGCACGCAGTCCTCACTGACCCTTCAAGCAATTGTGTGCGATGGAACCAATACAAACACCGGAAAAAATAATGGAATAATCAGAAGACTCGAAAAAAGCCTAGGGCGACCTCTACAATGGCTGATATGCTTGTTGCATGCAAATGAATTGCCATTCAGGAAGTATTTTTCAGTCGTCGATGGTGGAGAAACAAAAGGTCCAAAAACGTCATGTGGTGAAATAGGAAGCGTTCTTGATTTTGATCCAAAAGACAAGCCCGTAGTAGCCTTTATGTCCCTTCCTGGAAAGGTCGTAGATATTAGTGAAAATGTCAAGAAAGAATTGAACACTGATCAATTGTATTTCCTCAGAGTATGCTTGGCAGTCCAGAAAGGGTACCACAACAACAAGGATGTCCCTTTTCTACAAATGGCACAACCAGGAAATTTGAATCACAGTCGCTGGCTAACGAAAGCTAATAGAATTCTGCGACTATATATGTCCGAAACTGCTCCATCTGAACCTCTCATGCGAATAGTGAAATTTATTGTCAATTTCTATGGACCGTCATGGTTTTATATAAAGATTCACTCGTCATGCCAAGATGGTGCAAGAAATATTTTTTATATGCTCCAACTTCTGCAGGATTTGGATCCATCAGACCAAGAAATCATCTTTCCTGTCATTCAGAACAACAATTACTTCTCACATCCAGAAAATATACTCCTAGCTGCTGTTGGTGATGATGATGAAGAAATCAGAAAGTTTGCAACAGAAAAAAATCATAACTGCAAGACAAAATTTTCTCCCTTCCGAAGTGATTCGCACTATGGACAAGAATACTGTCTTTCTTCAGTCGTCTGCTACATCATATGCTGACATGATTGACTGGACAAAATGTAATTTGACGCCTCCCCCTCTTTTATCTCATATATTGGATCATGAATTGAAGATGAATAAGAAAATTACATTAGAACAATTTCCCTGTCATTCTCAAGCCGTTGAAAGAGCCATCAAAGATGTTTCTTCTGCCAGTTGCAAAGTGTTTGGTCACAAGTCCAGACATGGTATGGTACTACTGTGTAAAAAATCAAGGAAGGAATTGCCCAAGGTGCAAAGCAAAGCTGATTTCATGTGACTTCTTTTTATGCCCTCGCTAATACATTTCTAAACTTTTGGCTGGATGTTTTTAATAAAAAATAATTTCGAAAGTTGATTTTTGTCTTTGAAAAGGATAATTCAAATTTGGCCCTTCCTAATCACTGACGTTGTCAGGATATATTTCAATGCGGGATGAGGACACAGAATATACTATCTCAGCCCAAGAGAGTAAATAATATACTTATAAGCTCTTAAGAAAGCTACATCTAAATATGGACAAAGGCGCAAAACACATTCCGACACTAGCCAAATTACATTGTTTTCACACTTATGTTGAACTGCATTTTCGGAGAAAAGTTGGGAGCAGTAAATGTCCATAAATCTAAGTAAAATGGTTTGATTCGATTTTTCTATACCAAAATACAACTTTTTAACCATGTTTCCTTTCTTGAACTCAAAATTTATTAACATTCGACCCACCCTAATATATATATATATATATAAATTTAAACCTTTTAAAGTTGTAATATTTATACTTTTTAGTTAGTTTAGCATGGCTAATTCCAGAGAATTTTCGGGTTATTTTTTCAGATTGGTACATTGACCACTGCTTTGAAAAATTTAGATCATCTGATACGAATTTATGTAATAAATTTCGTTCTGGTAGGCCAACATACTGTTGGACTAGAGCCAAAAATTGAGAGCTTGTTTTAATGTGTCGGAAATGTATAGCATAAAAACCGCACCAAGCTGAATTAAAATCTATGATTATACACAAAATAATACAATTTTCATTTAATTTTTTAATTAATTCTTTTACTCAAATCTTCTCCAAACCATTATTTTTCACAACGATTTCTTTACAATTCTTTTTCACAATTATTTCTCCAACAACGTTTCGTCCAACGTTGTCTAATTTTCTCCAATAATTTTATCACTCAAATTGTCTCTCAAATCGTCTCACAAATCGTCTCTCCCAAATTGTTTCACAATTGTCTCAATTTTTGTTCCCACTTTTCCAAATTTTGTTCTGATTTCGTGTCCACCAGTTTTCCTTTTTTAGTTATTTTGTTTATGGCACTGAAGACAGAATTTGTTTTCCCATTTCCATATTCTTCTGCGTTCCCCACTATGTCAGCCTTATCTCTGACAGATGTATAGATATTTTTCCTTTTCCCTTTTTTGTTTAACCGCTTTTTCCCAGCAATTCTGTTATAACTAGCAAACTGTCGAGATAAGGATATTGTTGTTTTCCTTTTTCCCCGATTTCAAAATTCCTTTTCCTTTTTGTACTAATTAATTAGTACTGACCATGGTTTTTATTTTCTTGTTTAATTTCTTTTATTTCCTTCATCTTTCTCATTTCTCATTTCTTTTTACTTCCACTTTCTTTTCTGAGTTCCCACAGATCGTCCCGTTTGTCCTGGCAATCTTCACACAGGTAATTTTATTTATTTATTTATAAATTGTTATTTAAGTATTCTCAACATATGTGTGTAAACTAATTCAAAATTAACCGCATTCGAATGGTATATGGTGGTAGGATTACAATCAAAATCAGTATAAATACCGACGGAAAATTCATTTGAAAAACTGGTTTTTAACTGAAACTTGCTTTTAAGCTACAAAACATTTTGCTCTCAGTTTTTCGGTTTCTATGAATTTTATGCAACTGTGGTAGGTTTATTTTATATAAAATAATTTTTATTCATGTAATAATGGTTAGGTAAATAAATTTTTCACATTAAACTTAATATTTTTTTGTTGTTCTATCTATTATTTATTTCTAAATTCTAATCAAGTAAACTTAATATGATTTTAGGAATTTTTGGATGGACTGAGAATTGCGATATGTCATGGGTAAATGGGACTAACTGTCCTCGTATTTCAGACATATTTCAGCAGAGATTCAGAGAAGTGTTCCACGAGTGGATCGCCTGGGTCAGAGCTCCGCAACC
Source organism: Schmidtea polychroa (assembly GCA_959609185.1). Classification (NCBI taxonomy): domain Eukaryota; kingdom Metazoa; phylum Platyhelminthes; order Tricladida; family Dugesiidae; genus Schmidtea; species Schmidtea polychroa. The sequence goes on from CAUHTR010007931.1 coordinate 4,668, forward strand.
TTTTCTCACCCGCGGCACACCTAAAGACTTAAAAAAATTTCGCGGCACACCACAAACTAAAATTTTTAAAAATTTACGTGATAAGAAATGCACAAACAGAAAATGTATTTTTTTTATTGGATAAATTTATTATCGCCGTTAACAACTATTTTTTATTTATAACTATAACTAATATGAACAATCACTAATGAGATACCTGTGCTTGTTTTAAGGAACATAATAGTTTTAAACAAGATAGATATAAGCATAACGCACGTGTCCGTCATAAACCCTATATTTTTTCTCGGGTAGGCATTGCGCCGCGGCACACCTAGCATCACCTCGCGGCACACCGGTTGCGGAGCTCTGGCCTGGGTCAACAACTGACACTTTTTATTGAATATAGTGAATTAGGTTGATAATATTAAAAAGGAGGTAGATTTTGAGTAAACATAGAGAAGACTTAGATTTTAGGTGGTATTAGAAAATCTTCTGGTAATTAAAATCAATATAGGTCAGAATTAGAGATATAGGAAGATCCCTGCTCAAATTTTCGAAGTTCAAACCCAATAACCTCAATTTTTGTAGAAAATATAGGACAACATTCATGAAATACGGGCGGATCCCTGCCCAAAATTTTCGAAAATAGAATTGAATAACATCAAATAAAAAGGACCATAATGAAATGAATAAATGAATTACAAAAATCTAAAAAAGAGATAGATATTGAACAGCGACTTAAGACCTTCTATCGGCAGTCCAGAACCCGAAAATGAAAATACAATGAGTGGTTTTAGCAGTATGGTTCACCTGCTCATTGATTTTCAGTAATTGTTTACATCACCAACATGGTTGTTACCATGGGTACGAAAATGGTATAAAGTAAAATAGTCATGAAGGCGTTTAGGAAGGATTCGATTCAAAATCCATAACCTTAGAACATTTAAATGACACGCCCCTAAGCGCCAAAAATGTGTTGATAATTGATAAACGACAACAAAGAATGTTCAGATAAAGTGAAAAAATCAAATATTTGTGATCGCTTTCCATTAATTACTAAGGTTTTTTTGAAAGTTGAATTTCACGTGCACTAATGGAAAATAACAAAATCCGACCACAATAAATGCCATAAATTGGAATCACTATTAAAACATGATAAGGTAATAACTCAAAACGTTCTGGCCAATTTCTGATATCCTTGTTGTTCGCACTGAGTAAATCGAAAGACCACAATAAATTAATTAAGAACAATTAAAATTCCTTCCTATCGTTTTTATTCAAACGCTATTTAATTTGCATTTTGAATTTAAAATTAATTATTTAGTGAAATCTTAATCGATTCTAAATTTTTTTTAATCTCAACAAGCACAAGAATTCAGGAAAGTAACATTTTCCTACAAATAATTTATTAACCTAACAGCACGACAATTCGTGACAGAGTATCAAAAGTAATGAATAAATCAATCGAAACTAAAGCAGAATAACAAAATTTTAATTTAATAAGGAAATGGAAAACCCAGAAATAATAAGATTAAATTTTAGTTAATCAAAAAGAGTAAAATTAAAAAGAAATTTCTAAGTGAAAATAATTATTATTGCATTACACCTAAAAGTACAACCACACGACATGCTTCGTTTCACGTTTATTAGTGATAGATCTTAAATTTTTATTGATATCAATTAAGCGTATATGCAAATAAGCATTTAATCTTCAAGCTGAAAATGTAAAAAAATTAAATGAACCGTTAATGTAACACTGAATTAAAAGGACCAATCAAATTAATAAGAAATTCACTACAGAATTAAATAATCACATAGTTCCACTGTGTAAAAATTAGAGTTTCATGTTTGGATATAATCTTAGAATTCCTAGTCAAAAAATCTTGACAATATTTAAAGTGAAAAATTTGTTAAATAATGCGCAAATCATACGACATAATAAATGACAGAAAAATAATAATCAATTAAGTCTAAATTTAAACAAATTTTTATAAACCAAAAATTTTAAAAAAAATTAAAGCGTTCAATTTTATTATTCAACAAGAATATTACAAGTAGCAAGAATCATTATAAAAGTTTCTAATCACACTATGGAAAAATAACTATTATATTTGTTCAAACAATTCCACATATATACAATTATAATTTTGATATTAAACTTGTTCGAAGCAAAAAGCATACCAGAATACACTCCAGATAATTCCACCAAGGAAAAATAAATAACATTTAATCTGTCATAATAGATTTAAAGATAACAAGACAAAACAAAAAATATGTATATATTTAAGGCATTTCTTTCAATTATTTATTTTACATTAAATACTAAATTTGTACAATTCGAATCAATATACCAATTGTAACGGAAATATAACGCCATTACTTCATCCATTATTGATATGGAGTAATATTCTAAATTCAATTAAACACAACAACAACAGTAGACTGTTTTGAAAGTTAAATTTTGTCACAGATATCTAAAAATTGGTATCGGTAATTAGCTATCTTTGATAAAATGGGAAAAAAGTTATGCAAAGTATTAAAATTTATTATTAAAAAACTAAATTTATTCTGCATTTGGTTGATGATCTAAAAATGTCTGTTAACTTTTTAACGATGATACTTACATGGTAATATTTATAAGCATGATCCCTCCAATATTTTCTATGCACTTGGTCAATTTCGTAACGTTTTCTTATTGGATGTCGAGTTTGATTTACTGTTAATTCCAATTCAATATACTCACTTGAACAACATTCATGGAACACGTGATGAATTCAATATTCCTTGAGTCTTTACTTTACTTTTGATAAATTGTCAAACTATTTAGAACTTTTGATGAAATTGAACCGAAATGTGCTAAAATTGCAACCAGAAAACGTCATAAACAATTTTTAAAGGCTTCCATGAATGCATTCATAATTGTATGCCAATCCTGAAATTCGAAGTAAGTGCATAAGCTAAAGAAAGAGAAGAACGATAATAAACTGAACATCGAGCGTTTACTTGCAAGGAAAAATCCTCCGAGAAGGAAAAGAAATCGCGAGATCTTGATTGCGTTAAATTATACATATCGTATTTGAGCCACAAAATGACTTTAATAAATTAATATAATAGTATAGCATTATTTTAATCTGTATTTAATCATAAACTATTATTTAAAATCAACGTTTCCCATTTTCCCCCGTAGCCAATTTAAATGTTTGGCCTATACTATATGATTATTTAGTCAATAGTCATCCTAATTCAACGTTATTTAGTAATATTTTAAAGTTTCATTAAAAAGCGAAACACCCAGATTTTCAAGATTTTTAGCTTTTGTGTTCTGAAGATATTGACTCCCTTTTAGAGAACATTGGTATTGTTGTTAGTTGGAAGTAATATTACTTTACTTTTAACTATTATCTTTAAAATATGTATACAGTATGCGATTTAGAAATATTTTTCATTGATTCATTATAATTTAATGATATGTAGGAGGCTCAACCAATTAAGTAATTTATTTTTATTTTTGACTCCAAATTGGTGCTCAAGAAAAGTATCTCATTATATACTTACAATAAACACTCAAAATAATATATTAATTAAATTATTTGTAGCTAAAATTAAATGACTAAATTGTAACGTGATTTAACATAAAATCAATTTTATGGTATTACAATATACAAAGAGTAAAAAAAATCATTAATTCAATTTTATTTTTTGTTGGAAAAATGTAAATAATCGAGACAAACCAGCTGCAACGATGTATGAAATTGGAAGTAAACATTTTCGAGTTTGAGTAAAAGTAATCGATTATTGATAAAGTTTGCCATTAACCACTTAATGTACACATTTATTTTGAATTTTGTGTCAAAAACTTATCTCAAAAACTTGTTTCTATACGAATATTAGAACTCCTAAGTAAATATGTATAATGTTCGCCCGTCTACGGCACGAGCAAGTAAAATATCATAAGTAAATATAATGTTCGCCCGTCTATGTCACGGGCGCGTACAAAATTGCCAGTAAGATGCGCCTGTATATGTCACGGGCACGTACATTAAGTGGTTAAATGCCAACAATTTCAACCGTGTCTTTCTAATGCATTCAATTTACGAACAATCAATCAGTTACATGTTTAAATCATCGAAATATAACTTGATTTTCGTTAAAAATCTATATGTTGTTACAATCGATTTCACATATCTGGGAAATTTATATTTGAGACTTTGACACATTTTTAAACAAATAAATAGAAATTTTAATCTTTTTGAATTTATGAGAGAAATCAAATTTCCCGAAAATTATGTTACAATTTTTGGATCAATATCGATTTTCAAAATTTTCAAAGTACTTTTGATTTTTTGGTACAGAATTAAATTCTCACAAAACAATGCAATATTTATAAAAATGTTTCATTATAAAACTATATCAAAATTTTCACTTACATTTTTCAAAAAATCTTTACGTTATTAGAATCTGAATAAAATTCTTCACAAGATCAAATATAAATTTTTAGAATTTACTAATTTTGACATGAAATAATCAATTTTTCAAATTATTTATATATATAGCACTTGAATTAGAATGCATGTTCAAATTATACAATCGCATTGCACCTGCATTACATCATTATATCCAACCAAAATATACATGCTTATTGGCATAAATTGAATGTATTGTAGCCACAGTTTAGATCCCAGTAAACCAGTGACCGGTAGGATATAAACACTTCCGAGATTGGCTAACGTATGCGAAAGAAGTAAAGTTGATTCTATGATCGTAATTCGCAGTTGCTTTTATAATTTATTTTCATTATAAGTTTAGATAAAAAATTTGTGTTATAGGAAAATGTTTTTGATCGATATTCCTAATAAAAATAAACTAAATTTTAGAAACTAGGAGTTTGTCAATTATGGTGATAGGCTTTTAATAAACGATTTCAAGTATTTTATATTAGTAATTGTAGATAAGCACTTATGAAATTCATAAAGTGCAACGAAGTGTTCGCCGATAATCGAAACGTATTTCTCGAGAGAGAATTAGATAGTTGCTTGTGGCTTATTATTTAGTGCAGAAAACGGAGAATGGTGTGAAGTAGTGTGCCAAACGAACGGATGATGAGACTTAACCTAAGCCTAAACCAGTACTCATCAAATACAAAGTTTCTCATTATAATAGATAGCCAGCACATTGAAAAAGGTTACGATTATGTGTCAGAAAAGAATGTGAGCTCCAAAATATAATAAAAGTTAATTAGATAATGTTGTCAAAGCTACCATCTTATTGATTTTAGTGGACATTCACAATTTATCATTCTTAATGACGAGACTTATATCACAGAAAGTAGTCATTTTAAATATTCCAATCGAACATTTTATTCGCTACACAGGATTTAAGAACTAAAATTTTAAGTGCATCAGATTCCAGGCAAAGGCGAGAATAAGTGACATTTATGTAGCACATAATTAACAGCATGTCGTGTATGTACACTTTTACAAATTTCTGTTTTTGTTTATGAATTAAAACCTTATAAAATCCTAGAAGCAGCTTTATATACTTTATATAATCATATCGCACTGAGATGATCAAAGTGTCAAAAACATTGCATTGATTTTGAATTGCAAAGTATTATTTTAATCTTCGTATAAAGCATGAAGTAAAAAAAATATATCTAAAAGAATTAAATACAATTTTTTTAAATTAATCTGTTTGCGATTGAACAGGAGACACAAACAGATAAATGTGACCGACATCCTAAAAAGTTTCCTTAGTCCTGATACAGTAAGACCGCGCCAAACGCTGTTTTATCGGGAAAGTGGAATTCACCGAAAATCGCACGCAGCGTTGGGCTTCCCGGAAATCGAAAGTCATTTATCTACATTACTTTTCCCTTGTAGTGTTACACAAACATATTTCTATNGAAATTAGCGAAAAAACAGGTTTAGGTGAGGTAAGTGTGCAAAATCTAGAAGAATTATTGCAAAAAACAGCAAAAGGTTATTCTAATGATTAGCTTAAGGAATAAGCGGACCAAGAAGAACACAAAATTATTGACAGTAGCGATTCTGAGGAAGATCAAAAAGAACTTTAAGCGGCATTTCTAAAAAACCACTATAACAGAAATTATTGACCAATTTATTAAAAATTAAACAGATTTTGATAGGAGTTCAAAGGCAAGACGGAGTGTCATGGATGATTGGTCATTTATCGAAAACCTCTTACAGAGTGCAAAAGAAAAACACAAATGACATTATATACCTTCTAGATAAAAAGACAAAATTGGAAATGAAGAATCTCAATGATGTTAAACATAAATGGTGGCTTAGAATTTTATTTATCCATTTGTTATGTTTCTGTATTTGTAAGAAATAAATATTTCTTGTTGTATTGTTATAAAAAACTTATTTAACCCTTTCACTGCGTTAATTTTTATGACGTCACGCGTAGGCATACTCGTCATACGCAGGGAAATGGCTAATGAACTTAAGTGACAAAATACCTGAACAATTTTTTAATTTTCTACCCGTTTGCCTTAACCCCATTATTTACATGATGAGATAACCTCGTTTAACGCTGTTTCATATAACACTCTACTTTGATGAATATATATATATATATATATATTATATATATATATATATATATATATATATATATATATATATATATATATATATATATATATATATATCCCGCGCTATGTGAGGTCTTACTGTATATTATATACACTAGCATAAATACTTTGAAGCATACTCTCCAGAACATAATAAGGACAAAAGGCGAACACAATTTAGTACATATCACATAGTTCTACTTTTTGAAAAAATTGATTTTTATAAAATTGAAGGAATTTTCAGCACCTATTTATGAATTCAGTGTCGGGCAAAATAACGGAGCTGTCTATATTACGAAGAATTTATAATAAAATGAATAACATTCGAACATTTTTAATTGAAATCGAATTGAAATTGAAAATATTTAATCAGTAATAAACAATGCCCTTTTAACACTATAATCGCGATTTTACATCATTCTGTTCTCAGAGTCCCGACGGATTTTACCATTAGTCAAAAATGACTAATGAAAATGTGTGGCACAAATTCGATCATCGAACAGTAACTGTTGGCTTGATCAAAATCTATTATCAAGTTCATGGTACACATGTTGCATAATTATCAATTATATTGTTAATTAATTTACTAGAAAATGTGGGAAAAAATCATTTCAAAGAAAACTTGAATTTCTATAGAATATTTTAATTATTTAACAATATAAATGCTAATAATATCGATTTTAAAATAAACCACTTAAATTTATTGTGCAATTCAGCTCAAGTGAACTAATAAGTACAAAATATTAATTGTTATAACTTGATATAACACGTAAAAGTTGAAAAATACCTTACATGAATAAAATCCATCATTCATTCTTAAGCATGTTGTCTGAACATTCTTGTGATACACGACTATGTGGTCTAGATTTATTTTCTATTGAATCGCCTGATAAATTCGAAACACGTTTTTCTCTAATTGGACTTGCTTCTCGAGGCTTGCCTAGCCCAAATATAGCAGCAGTACGCTCAGAATGTATTTGCTCATTCAATGGAGCGTCTATAGATCTTGGAAGAAGCCTTAATCTTGGTCTGTCTTTTTGGGCAATGGCACTATTAGAAAGACTACTTTCCGGTATGTTACTAGATTTCCCACCATTACTACTACCAACACTTCTTTCGCTGTCATTGCGTAAACGATTATCTTGATAGAAATTGCCAGCTCCACGATTAGCAGAAAAATTATTTCCTAATTTAACCTAAGTCACAAAACAACTAACGAATTTTACCCCGGTTTCTAGCACCATGGTAAACGCGGTTAAAACCTTCATTGTCTTTGTACTGATTATTGGCATATCTATCATTTTTATATTGTTGACTATTTGGCCGGCTACTTTGACCTCGTGGTGCAAAAAAATTCCCTCGATTCACTATTTCAGTTGGAGAATCAATATTATTTTGAGCAAATCCATTAGCTTGATTTCTTTGGCCGTATCGATTATTTCCGCGACCACGGCCTCTGAAATGTCCTTGGCCTAAAAATATTCATAATGAAATATTTCTACATTTTATACTGTTTAAAATAATATGGGGAATTTTTATTTATTATTTAAATATTGTTTATTAATTTTATAGTAATTATTATGTGAATATTTTTGTTAGCAATAACCCGCTAAAAATGACAGTTTTATTCTTTTAATGCCAAATTTATGGGAGAAAATGTTTAAATAATAAAAAAATTGACGAATCAGTTTAAAATAACGGAGAAAAATTTAATGACACTTCGATTTTTGTAGTAATGATAACGAGTTCAAACTGCATATAGTTGACCATATTCGAAAACAGGTGTTGGTAAATAAACACCGACATGATCAAAAGACTGGTCTTGTGCCTTTTTTTGGCCATGTAAATGACAATATTATCGGAAATTAACATTTTATTTTAAATGACATACTACTTTTTTTTGGCACCAAATCTATCCGAAGAATCCCAATACGTTCACCTCAGTCATTACTTGTTATGACTTTTGCTTTGATGCAAACCATTAATAATCAATCTTGTGTCATTGAGTAGTTTTTACTTCGGATTAAAATTTCTTAGCAAAATAACAAATACACCAACTTTCAGCTTCAATAGATATGGTGGCGTATGTATGAAGGAATTCAACAAGAAAATCGATAGAGTCATTTAGGTTATTTGATACCATATAATCAATAATACTCCATAACATCAATAATTTTTATTGTTAGAATAACTTTTTACATGAATGAAATATTAGTTATTACTATTTACCAGGGCCGTAACAAGGCATTATTGCGCCCTGTGCGGTTCATATATCTGGCGCCCCCCAGGACGCGAATTCAAAACAAGCCTACTATAAAAAGTCTATAATATAATGTTCATGTTACGATTGTTAACTATTTAATATTTATTCATCTCCAGCTATTATACTAGGTGGCAACTACAATGTTCTTAAAATTATGTTGCTAATTGAAAAAAATGACGGGAACCTATTTTGTGAACTAACATTAACTTTTACAAAATGAAACTTATTTTAATCATCAGCTAGCTTATAGAGTAATTAGTAATAAGTTTTTATAAATAATATATTATATAACCAGAATATTCAAATCTATTTAATATAAACTTTGCGAGCTTTTGATGAAGCAAAATCGTCAATAATGTTGTCATAGTTCAAAGAATTTGCCAAATCATTTTCAATTGACACAATTGATAAACTTGTCAAACGTTCCTGTCCTATAGCCGATCGCAAATAATTTTTCACCAGTCTCAGTTTGCTAAAACTCCTCTCACATGAAGCAACTGTAACAGGAATGGTTAAAAAAATTCTAAGTGCAATTTCAATATTTGGGTAAATATCCATCAAGGAATATGTATGAATAAGTTGTAGAATTTCAATTGGATTTGAATTTTTTTAAACTGAAATTCTCAATTTCTGACATAAATTCCACAGCATCAAGATCACCATACTTCTGTGCTAAATCAGCAGCACATTTTTTTAATTCTTCTACTGAAAGAACTGTAAGAGAATTTCCACTCAAAAATTCAAAATCTGATGAAACTCTAGACATGATCTCAAAACGTCATTGTAGTTGAACTGTTTTGCTTTGTCGCTCAAAATCTTTCTCAGGCGTCATTAAATGAGCCTCATCTTCACCTTCTTCAAAACTCATACGTTTAACT
>CAUHTR010007931.1:14482-86982 GCA_959609185.1 Schmidtea polychroa
AAAACTCATACGTTTAACTTTTCTTTTTCTCTTGTCCGCAAAGTCTGCTTGAATTCCGATTTGTTTAGCTTTGTCTTTAGCTGTCGAAATTATATTTTCTGTCCCTTTATCTCGCAGATTCTGTATGGAAGCCACTAGTCCACGTACAAGCTTGGAAGCCGCGTCAACAGATATATTCTTTGACTCCAAACTACGGTTATCTCTATCAATCAAAGTTAGAATTTGACACCAAAGATGAAGCAGACAAAGGAATGACAAATCAATTTGTTTCACAACGTCTTTCGCTCCTGCCACTGTTTCAACATTACAACTTGTGTCATTCAAAACCTTAAAACACTTTCAATTTGTGTATGGAGTGGAGAAACTGCTTCTTTTCTTGCAGACCAGCGAGTTTTACTGTGGCCTTTCCAGGAAACGCTCATTACTTCCGTTGATCTTTCCCATCTTCCAGGAGAGGCTGAAAAGTTAAAAATTTTTGGAACTCGGCCAAAAAAGGTAAGAGGTGAAACTTCGGCTGCATGTACTCCAACCAGATTGAGTGTATGGGCTGCACATGGAATAAATATTGCTAACTTATTCAAATTGGTGATTCTGGCTTGAACGCCTTTGTATTTTCCAGCCTTGTTCGCACCATTATCGTATCCCTGGCCTCTACAATTATCCAAGTTCAAACCATCATTATTTTAAACTTGTTTTTTGTAGCTCTGATAGTTGCAATTTGTTCAGCCAACTGAGGATGATAATGACTAATTAATTCTATGGTACTCAAAAAAAATTCCACTTTTGAGTGTACCAATTGTATCACTACTACCTCAGAGCAAGATTATTCTTGGCACAAAACATAGTATCAACAACTATTTTCAAAATGTTTCGCCACTTTTCCTTTTCCATTGTAGCAGCTTTTTGAAATTCATCATCAGTAGTTTTCCCTTATTTTAAGCGCTTCTCCAAATCTTTCCACATCATGTAGCATGTCCTATGCTCAGAGCTGTTTTCATGTTCTGGGACTCTTGGACTAAGATGAGACCAATTATTAAATCCCTTTAGGGCATCAGAAAGTTTACATTTTTTTGTTAAAGAAAAAAGCATACATGGAAAACAGTATATTGCGTGTTTAGAAATGCCATAAAGCAGCCACTGTCGGTCAATTTTTTCACCATTCGGAAGATTTTTTGTAAACCAATTTACACTAAAATGTCTATTTTCTGCAGCAGAAATTGTGTTCGGATAATTTTCAAGTTTATTCTTTTTTGGCCCATGTTCTATTAAATAGCATTTTACTCTTTCTGTTATTAGTGGCCAAGTCCCAGGGTCATGATATTGAAAGTTTCCTGGCATATGGATCTGTTCAGACTGTTCTGATTGTTTTGAGTTTGAATCACGATTGCCGGCTGATATTGATAATTTATCATCAATGTCTTTTACTTCAACGTCAATTTCCAGATTTTGTTCGGCAAAACTATCTGAATTGCTTGGACCATAGAATGCATAGCTTGCATTACCATTATGTGTCGACACAAAGCATGATTTCACGTCTTAAAAAACGGATGACCCTGATGGTTACGTTACGGTATTTTCAACTTCATCATCAGTTGCATTGTCATTGTTTTCTATTTGAGAGACACTTAACTCCATTCCTGCGCCTAATGTGGAAGTAGAAATTCGAGTCAGCCATTTTCCCAATTGTTTTTGTGTTCTTTTATGTTCTTCGTCACGCAACTTTCTCAATTTTTTAAACGTTGCACCAGATGGTTTCTTCGTAATACCCATTTTGTTTAAATCCATTTTTTAAAATTTATCTGTTTTATTTTAAATTAATAATTTTATTTATAATTTATTTTATTTATCAATTATCGTATTTAAAAATTAACAAATGAAAGATTTAAACATTTTCTTTTCAATGATTTGTTGTTTTTTCCAAAGGCAGACGAGAACAATATGGCCACTGCGATTTGTATAATGATGTCAGGGTGGCGATTTTACAAAATACACACCTAATGCAAGCTAATGAACCAGTGCAACCAGTAATGGTAAAGATAAGAAAGGCTAGCTAGAGTCGTTTTTCGTGCATGACGTGTGATAATTTTTTTAATTATTCATATTTTTTGGTAACACCAAAAAAATTTTACATTCCAATTTTTCGCCCCTTTCAGATGTGTGCCCTGTGCGACTGCAACGCTCGCATCACCTTTGTTATGGGCCTGATATTTACAATTATTTTTCAATGACAAATATTGTGATTTAGAAACTGAAATTTATCTTATCTTGCATCATTTTGATAATGAAAATGATTAGATTTAAAATAGATAAGCAAAAGGTGTATTCAAAAGAACTCTACATTCTGGCCACACACACACACACACATATATATATATATATATATATATATATATATATATATATATATATATATATATATATATATATATATATATACTATAGCCTCGAGTTGCGTCATTAATGCGATCCAATAAATCGCGACGTATCTCGAAACAACGCAATTCGAATTTTAATTTTGTATACATTTGTATTTGTTTTTATATAATAGGTTCCGATAAAATCTGAAATCCATGTTTTTAAAAAAAAATTAGTTACATATTTAAATAAAAAATAGGTATGAATAGATTAACTATTATTTAATAAGTTTTATTAAACCAAAAACTAATGCAAACATTAATAGAATTTTAAAATAATGTAAAATAATGAAGCAACATAAATTTATAGAATTTATTCAGATTCTTATTCATACGTTGGTTCAGGACTTGGCGTTTGCTTTTCTTTTGGTTGTTTTATTATAAAATTATTCAGAGTTATTTGAACTGCCTTTTGTTTTTTATCCAAATAAATTTTTTTATAACAGCTGATGGAGGCCTCTACAGCTTGAGTAACCTTTGTACTTTGATCAGTATCTGGATCTTCTGCAACAAATATTTCTAATGCCTCAGATATTAATTTAATTGCTTTCCCCATACCATTTGTTGTTAATTGTTTCACTTCTGGTACTTCTACGGAATTGTCGTCATTCTCATAAATATTTGAGCCATTTCAATTAAATCTGCGGTACTAACATCAAAATCCTCTTCTACATTTAAAATTTCATCGAAATCGGCCTCATCCAATCCTTCGAAATGAGCTTCTTGGGCTAAGTTAACTATTTCTGCCCGAACTAATGGCACATCGTCAACTTCCGTAAAAGTTGCTGTACATTCTGGCCATGTTTTTTGCCATACACCATTCATACAAGAGGATTTTACTTCTGCCAAAGAATCACCAATATTTTTAACAGCTTTCAATACATTGTAGTTTTTCCAAAATACAGCCATAGGAGTTTCTTCATTTGCATCGGCAGCATGCAGTAGCTGTTTAAATGTCCGGCGAATATAGTATGACTTAAAATTTGAGATTACTCCTTGATCCATTAGTTGAATAAGTGAAGTTGTGTTTGGAGGCATAAATAAAAATTTTACATTATCTGATAGATCATCTATATATGTTGGATGTCCTGGTGCATTATCCAGTAGTACCAATATCTTAAAAGTTAAATTTTCCCGTTTGCAATAGTTTTTGAACTCAGGAATGGCGCATTTGACCAACCAATCAACAAACAAAGAAACAGTGACCCAAGCTTTTTTATTAGATCGCCAATGCACAGGAAGATTTCTTTTATCAACACCTTTTAGAGCTCTATGATTCTCAGCCTGATAAACTAACAATGGTTTTAGTTTGAAGTCACCATTGGCATTGCCTCCAAGAAGTATAGTTAGGCGATCTTTACTTACTTTAAAACCAGGTGCAGAAGATTCTGTTTTTGCTATATAGGTTCTTTTGGGCAGACGTTTTCAAAACAAACCTGTTTCATCAATATTAAACACCTGTTTAGAACTGTAGCCACCTTCCCGTGTAACAGCCTTCAATATTTTATTAAAATCATTTGCTGCTGTGAGATCTGCACTAGCTGCCTCACCTTTCAAACAAATGTTGTGCAGATTTCCGCGAAATTTAAAACGCTCAAACCATCCACCACTAGCGTTAAATTGTTCATAAATTGCTTTATTCTATATTGGAAGTTTTTCTTGCAGATCATCGTAAATAGATTTGGCTTGAATAACCATTTTGCTCAGCGGCATACTTTTTTGAGTTTGATGTTCAATCCAAATTAAAAGTAGAGATTCCATTTTAACTATTAATGCATTTCGATTTATAACAGTACTTTTTAATTGGGAATCTGTTGCTGCTTCATATAATGTTTTGATTTGTTTTGCATCGCGATTGCAGATAGTTCTACTGTTGTTGGAGCTAGTCCAAGAGCTCTGCCAATGAAAACCGCTTTTTCTCCCGCTTGGAAACGTTGTAAAATATCATGTTTTACGTCCAAAGATATTACTTTTTTATTTCTTTTCGTAGATTTTTTACCATTTTCATCTGACGATCGTTTACGATTCATAATTCTATTCTACAATAGGGCAATAAAAAATATTTCAAAAAATCAATTACAAACCAAAAAAATAATAAAAATCAATAAACAAAATGTAATACCTTTGAGAAATGTATATATATTGTAATTGAGTTTTTAGAATTTAAAACAATTATTATTAAAAAAAGCAAGAAACACTTAAACGTTATAAGTTATGCAAACAACTAAGAACTAGACTTTTATACTAATAAATACACAATAAGAAATTATTTCATTTGCAGCTGCATTTAAAAATAAATCATGGCATTCTAGTTTCGGTTTAAAGTTTAATTTTTGAATATGGACGTTATGCTATTTTTTGATTAAATTTTATTTTAAAACTTTTTTTGGACGCATTTCGAAAATTAGCAACGCAACTCGAGGCTCTAGTGTATGTATATATATATATATATATATATATATATATATATATATATATATATATATATATATATATATATATATATATATATATATATATATATATATATATATATATATATATATATCACTTTTACTCCTTGTTTGGTAAAAATAAAATTTTATATTGATAAATTATTATTTAATTCATAAATGTTAAATGTAATGAACTAAAGATTAAAGGGCATTGCTACATATAAAATTAAATGTTTATAATAAATTTTGTTTTTAAAAAATCCGGAAATAAATAATCTCGAAAGACAAAAGTAGAATTCTTGAAATTGGAAAATAAATTTAGTCAAATTTGAAATCTAATTTGTTATAAATATAAAAATTAACAAATAAAATGAAAAGATTTTCAAAAATATATAGATAATAAATGCAAAGTGCGACAAATAATTTCACAAAATATTTTCTTAACTTGTACTTTTATAGGACCTCAAATCAGAATTCGATACACCAAATAAATTAGTTTCTCACTATATAATCTAATATCTCACATTTTTTGATATGCACTGGTAAAGATGGTGAAAGAAGCTGTTAAATTTATTTGTAAATAAATATGCTTGATAATAACTGAATTCAATATTACTGGGTGTATTATTTGAAGGTAGAAGAGCTGAAACCTACTCAAAGTAAGATACGATAAAAGTTATTTATTAGTGTGCAACAGGCAGCAATGTGTTTCGAAAATTGTAAAACATAATTTACATTTGTTTATTTGAATTGTTGCTACATAATACTATTCATGTATAACATTAACTTTGCTATTAATCACAATCAAGTTTAACGCATGAACATAAATCTTTACCAATACGTTATACCGATTATCTAATGCATAAAAATAACTAACTCGTTACCATTAACAATATCACCACGACAACAATAAAATATAAAATCGCTTAATAAGAATAAAATGAATAGTTCCAACCAATACGCTAAAAGGTAGATCACACTTATGTTGAGAAGTAAGAAGAATATTGAATTATCTGATATAAATATAAGAAAGTTTGACTTAATTTTATTTCAGATTTCTTACTTTCATAAAAAGAAAAATTTTAAACGAGTCATAAAATTTTTTGATGAAATTTAATGATTTTTAATTCGTGTGTAAAACTAAATTTGTAGTTAATGTTTCAATGACATGATTTTTTTATTTGTTAATGAGTCCAATAATTATATTTTTACAAGTCGCAAAGTGGCATACAATATTAAAACTGAATTTAAATCATATTTAAATTTAAATATATTTCACCCATATTTTTATATATTCAAAATAACTCATGATCTTTGTCAATACCTTTGAACTGACATAAAAACATGCATATGACACTAAATTTGTCACAAATATTTTATAAGCTATAAATGTCTGGATTAATTTAATTTCAAAAACGATATTATGATATAACTAAAATTAAATAGAATATTTACTTTATTAAATGTAGTTTTAAATAAAATATTAAAGTTCATGATTTAAAATTAATATTTAACTAAATTACACTTTACCTAGAATACTAAAGTTAAAATATTTTTAAAAGTTAAATAAATTGCTTTATTTAAGACAAAACCATTTAAGCAAAATAATTAACCAGTTCTATTGTTTTGTTCCTTCTTTCTCCCTTCTGCAACGTTTACTTTAAGAATATTTTCCCCAATTCGCTAAATTTAAGTAAATCAAATAACTTAAATAATTATTTACCGCTTTATTAAAACTTAAAGCTTCTTCTAGTGATTGAGGATCTGAAAATTCAACATATGCATAACCTTTAAATTCATCCGTTTCTCTATCGCGAATCATCCGCGTATTCACGATCTAAGTTTGAACTATATATTTATTATGAAATTAATAGTCATTGAACAAACAATGGTTTGTGAAATTTTTCATTTAAAAAAACTACTTAGATTATTTATTAGGATAAATATATCTTACAGAACACTTTTCAAATATTTTTTCAAAATCTCCTTGTACCGTATTCTTAGGTAAATTACCGACATAAGCTAAATAAGGAGGTTCACTAGGAATTCTAAAAAAATATAAAAACATAAAATAGTTTCTGATATTTAATTATGAAAATACAAAATAATGATTAAAAAAAATATCATACTGATTCGCCATGACAGATATTTTCAATTTTCGCTGATTACAGAATAAAATAACAAACTGTTGTTAATTCAATGTTATTAATATTTTTTGTTAATTGTGAAATATTTACGAATTTTATTGCTTTTGGTTAAATCTTTTTTATTAAATTACAATAAGAAATTTTGTAGCAAGACATAGTAGCTTTAATTTTTTTGAAATTATTTCACTGACGTTATATTTTCCATTTTTTATCAGTATGAAATTCAATGCAGTTTCGAAATAAATTGACAAGAATAATATTTTAAGATTTTCAATGAATTTGTAGATAAAAAATAATTTTAATATTTTAATTTTTTTATAGTTTAAAATATAAGTAAAGTTAATTTAAACACGGGCTTTGTGTTTTCCTTTAAAATAAATTATCTGCCTAAGGAGTTGTTAATTTTCAGTGTGTGTGAATGTAGTTTTAGAATGATGTAATTTGTTACAGAGTTCGAATTACCTTGAACACTTACTTTAATAGTGATTTACATTTTTGTCAGTCTTATTTACAAATATTTTTAAACCTGTAGTACGATTTAATAAATATTGAACATAATCCCATTTCCCTTTCTTGTCCATACAAGCTATCATCGCATACAATCAAACTGTTAGGGTTGAATTTGTTAAATCAATACTTTCAATTTGATTTTAAATAGGAAAGTTTACGATGACATGCTAAATAAAACAAAGTGAAATGAACAACACAGAATACGTAATCATACATAATTAAAATGACGTAACTCAACATCGTACATGATGTATTTGAAAAGTTTGTCATCTTAAAAATAAGTTATAAAATGTAAAATGGAGATGATAAAAGTTAGGAATCGCTTAGTAATTTTAAATACAAAAGACCATAATAGAATTTAGTTGGTAAGTTATGGCTTGTATTAACATGTGAAAAGTCACAATTAAATCAAGCAGATTAATTAGGAATATATACGTATTTCGAAAAAAATCTATGGTATGAATTTATATACGAAGGTATCATAATTCATAAGCCGTCAGAAGACGGGCACAATGTTTGACGGTATTTTGATGCAAGTACTGAGAGGGGAAATTGTCAAAGGCGTCTTATTTTCCATGATTTCTTTTATAATTTGTGTTTACTATTAAAGTCTTTGTATAAGAACTTTTTTATTACTATATCGATAAATAAATATTAATAATCAATTATTTCTTCAAATCAAAGTTGGTAATATGAAGGGTTGGGCTAGAACAGAAAAAATTGAGAAGTTGTTTAAATACGTCCAAAATACATAGCATTGAAACCGCACCAAGTTGAATATAAACTTGTGATTATACATCAAATAATACAGTCTAAAATGCACAACACATTGAGGATAAATATACATTTATAATAAAAATAATAAACTCAATAAGTTACAATTACAAATATAGTTAAGGAAGAAACAATGCATTCAAAAATCTGCCAATAAGAAATGAAAAGAATAATAAATAAAAGAACGAATTAACAAAACCAATCATTAGGAATGTTATGGCTCGTATTTACATACGAAAGAGCTATAAAAAAATGTAAGAAAAAAATAATTAAATAATGATTATGAAATAATTTCCATCAAAATCTCTAAAGAAATAACGAAATAAGAAGGAAAAATAAAATTATTAAATAATTTGGTGGTTTTAAACAATCAATAAAATGCACAGAGTAACAAATCACGAATGTGTGTGTTCTGAAAATAAAATAATTCTAGAAAATTTAATTTATTTCAAAATAATCTACATAAATTTGCCAGCACTCGAGAACTCGTTTTTTCTTAATTATGAACACGCTGATTTCATATAGTGACAGAGAATGCACGGGCAGACATCATAAATTGGTAAAAATACCAACCGAAAATTCGACTTTTCAACTTTTTAAACCCGAAAACAATTTTGCTTTAAGTATTTCCGCACTATGTGAATTTTGTTTTATGAACGTTTGTCAGTAATTTATCTTCGTGTTTAATGTAATTTCTATGACAATACATTTTTCCTTTACTTATTTTATTTTTAATACGATTTTTATTCTTTTTGAGACAGTCTCAAAACTTTCTAGAGAAAGACAAATGAGTGATGAAATTTAACAATGTCAGAATTTAATTTTTAGATTTTAGAAGTAGAAAAATTGTAGGTTCGGATCTCAACTTTGCTCGAATCAGTTTGAAGAATAATTTTCCAAAATTTTGATGACGGTAAGTAACTATTTTTGTTTGTTTTCAGATTAATAAATGATTTTAGAAGTTACCAGTGTTATCGATTGATCCTAGAGGGGTCAGTTCGTTAATATTGATAGTTTGAAAACATTTTTGAAATAAATTTTAATTTCGTTGTATGGATTAAATTTTTCGAGAAGGTATTGTTTGCACAATTTTCTTTGCATTGATTTCTGTAAGAACTGCATCATTTTGTAAGAAGGTGCAGAACGATCTTTCTAATTTGACCATGTTAAAGATTTACTTCCCTGTCGGAAGTATAAGTTCGAGTTATATGGTTCATATCACATTAAAATTTAAAAAAAATAGTTAAACATACATAGGAACAATTTAATTATAAGAAAGCGTCGATCAAACATTCGTTTCCTGTCATCATAAGGTAGGATATAATAACTATAGAAATTATAGATTTTTACACAAATTTTATTAATTNTTAAAATCAAACAAAGCTATTTTACTCTTAATTTATTAATTTTATTGTGCTCACTAATATTAGTCAATGCCTTCGGTCTATAATGTTCTTGAGCTCGAATACAGAGATGACGGGAAATCTCTCCGATATACGTGGCATTACACCTATTACATGCAGAGTAATAAACGAGATCAAAGAGAAATCCAACCAGAGTTTTAGACTTATTAATAAACAAATTGCATACTTTACATGAATTTGACACAATCATATAGTTTAAATGCCTTAATCCTTAAAATCTTCTGAGTATGCCAATACCAACAAAAATTTAGACTCATCATCTTTACACATGCTATTTAATTTATTTAACTCATGAAACTGACACTCACCAACAAAATCACACCCAGATTTTCTCAAACATCGTCATATCTGCATATCAGTTAAACAGGTTTAATAAATTCATTAAAGTTCTCATCTATTTTGATGGCAAAAAAAAATTCATTTTCAAGAAAGTAAATTACTTTGTTGGCGTTATTCACTAGAAATATCTAGAAATCGTAAACTCTATTTATAAAATCGCTGAACAAATTGTGTTATGAAAATAGTTCCCGACTAATTGTTAAAAAATTTAATTGCATTAGCAACCATCTCTCATAATGACGAACCACAGCATAAATCATTAGTCCAACATACTTTCGATAAGTTAACGCAAATTGTTGTCAGATAAAGTAAATAAATCTTGCATGCTAGTAAATCAAAAATAAAACTAATAAAACAAATTGCAATTCAAATTAATTATTCCCCTTAGAAAATACAAAACTACGTCAATACTTGAAAACTAATTACTTTCATTTTTTAATAGAAACAGACTGGTACTGGATTTCTCTTCCCAATATAACTTATATTAAAATTAATGGATGTCAATATGAAATTTTAATTTTGAAGGGTGCTGCATAGAAATCTTGGGCTAGGGATGGCAAATTGCTAAAATCATCACTGCCTTCAACCCACCATTTATTTAAAATTTACTGTATTTCTTTAAAAATATAAAAGTTAAAAAATTTAAAAAATTCTCCCAATACCAAGACTCCTATTCCTACATAGCGTTATGGCTTCAAATACCTTTTATGATTTAATAGTATACAAAACTATAAAACTCAAGCTAAGCCATTGGTGTAATTTGGTAATTGAACATAGGAAAAATATGCTTGTATAAAACAAAATTTCCTTTATTTGGTAAAAGAAATGAAAGTATCGCAAATTTTTAAAAAACGAAGCAAAAAGTGAGAATTGAATTATGATAAAAAAAAGAATAGAAGAAAAATCCCAACTACACGAATACCTCTTGGTACGGTATCTATCAGATTGTATTCAATATTTATCATTCGGACTGAGAAAAGTGTGACACTTATCGCTTTCCATTAATTCGACAAATTTCGTCCAACACATTATCTAACTATACTTACCGGTATCCCGATATCAATTACCAAACCCTAATAGTTAACCTTTGTCTTATCAATTTTCCCAATATTTGCTCATTTTTAAAATCAATAATTAAAAAACAAACCTTTAATTAATTTCCGATCAAAATCAACAGGGGAAAAATTTTGAAAAAAATCAATTTCCGACATTTCATTTCACCGATAAACAAATCAATGAATTGTTTGGAACATTTTATTTTATCTTTATCCAAAAAATATATAACCTTTTACATAATAGACAAACAATAATTCATGACTATTTTTATTAAAAAAATCAACATGCATAGGCCTTTGTACGACGCAAATCGACACACACACACACACTCACACTCACACACACACATCATTCATAATTAATAAATATGTATATTTTTTATTTCATTTTATCATAAATAATATCCTTTCAATACAACTTTTGAACAAAAAAGTAGAGAGAAATCTACCGAATTATAGTACAGATAATATTTCTTTACAATCATTACATTCTTCATATATAAATAAATAATTACATTCATGAAAATAAAGCTGAACAAAAACAGATATCAACAAAATTGACACAATCAGTGAATATATAAAATACAGTTAAATATTAATATAAATCATTTAAGTAAACTGTCAAAGAAAATCTTGATGATTAGTTTACAAGTAGAGGTGCTATTATTGATTATTATTGATTATTGATGATTATTGATTATTTATTATTGTATTGTTTTGTATTTCAAATAGCTAAAATGATAAACAAAATATTTTCAAATGCATGTTTTTACATTCTCCTGGCAAAAATGTTTCAACTACTTATAAATTGTAAGTAGATTAAAGTTCAATGATGGGTTTGTGACTGTTGTCTAATCTGTTGCTGCTGAATCGCCATGAGTTGCTGCTGTTGATATATGTGCTGCTGATCCTGATTTGCAGCCTCTAGCGAGATATAATGTGAATGTGCCGATTGTGGAGGCAATTGACCCGACATGATCATTTGTTGTTGTTGCTGTTGTTGTTGTTGGCATATTTGATTATTGTTGATCATCATCAAACGTTGGATTTGTTGTTGTTTCATCTGTTGGTCAAGCATTGTATTGCCACCAGATCCAGAAAATGACTGCTGTAGAACTAACTGTTGCTGCTGTTGCTGTTGTGGTTGTTGAGACTGTGTTTGTCGCATGATCATCGTTCCAGGAGGCATTCCCTGGCCGGGTACAGCGGCTCTCAAACGCAATTGTTGTTGATGTTGTTGAAATCGAAATTGTTGAGATTCAACTTGTTGTTGACCCATCATCATCATATTATTGGAATGGGGATTCCCCATCATTCCTATTGAATAGAGAATTTTAAATACTTATTAATTATATTTCATTTAATTTATCTATACTCACACAAAAACACTAACCTAACCCTAACCTTGCCCTTAATTAATACTATTTATAATTTTTTACTATTTTATTCGTACATTTATTCAAAAAAACTTTTACGATTATAACTACTTTTCAAATTTAATTAATATATGCTCAGGACGCCGTACACAATCAAGTTGTGACAAGTTTCTGTTAAATAACGCTATTGGAGCAATCCGGTAGCAATCGGCTGGTTCATCGATACTTGTCCTAACTGCTCAGTACGATTGAGCATCAAAAGAGATATTTATATATTATATAACCTCCTTTTTTACTAATCACTAACTTCCTTATTTGTTAATTATTCCCGATCTGAGAATCACTTTCCTTTTCTGAACAATCAAATTCTTTCAGCATATGCAACTAATATATATTTCTGCTTAAATGCTATTAAAATTGAAAAAAAATTCGGGGGCGCTGATTAATATTTTTTGTGGAAAGGGGGGCGGTAGATCAAATATGTTTGGGAACCAATGACCTAGATCATAAATACAACATATCCTTGAAATTATTTCTTATCTCCGAGAACTCCTGTTCTCAATTCTATCTATTATATCTATTCAAAAAACTAACACTACAGAAAATATGAGAGCTGAATTAGCAGAAAATCTTAATGCTGGTTTATTTGCTAAATGGTTGTTGAAATTGGAAGATGGAAAAATAAAACAAGATCAATCTGGATTAATTACTATATGTATATAATTGATAATTTTATGTTTTTGACTTTAGTGCAACACCGGGTATTTCAGCTAGTATATTTATATAAGAATTACTAATTTATTGTGAATTGATCAAAACCTGAAAACAGTATTTCTCAATAAAATTTATAATTTTGTTTAATATAAAAATTATTTATTGACATTTGGAAATTATTTGGGAAACTATTTTTGTTTATATACTATTAAAACATCTTTAACTATCAAAATCGCATTTAAAAATCAACCATTTTTTAATTTTTGGTAATTTATTATATAGGTAACCCTTATAAAACTCCTTGTATATTGTAATATGGATAATCTGTGTTATGCAAAATTTGATATTGCGTACCTTATCATGTTTTAAGATAGGGGCCATCCAAAAAGTACGTCACGCTGTTTATGACCATTTTTAACCCCCTCCTTCCCATGTCCCAAATTGTCACAAATCTTGGACCACCTCCCTTAAAGTACGTCACACTTTCTCAAAGTTTTTTTAATTAACATGCTATTTTCACATAAAACTAATTCAAATGTTTCTCAAAATTTTTGAAAATTATTTTTAAAGCTATTAAATTCTATTAAAAAAAATAGAAATAAAATTAAAAAAAATAAATGTGTGACGTCACACATGTCCCAAATCCCCTCCTCCCTCTGTCACAAACCGTCATATTTTCTTACACCCACTCCCTCTGGAGCGTGACGTACTTTATGGACGACCCCATACTTCATGTTTTAAAGAAACGGTGTTAAGCGAAACAGAGCTCTTACTAATGTCAATGATTGTCTCGTAGATCCTTTAAAATTTGTACGTTCATATATGCTAGTGTTATTGTAAATCGTCTTATACGAGGGTTACTAGAAGATTTTTGGAAATTATAGGTTGTTTAGTCGAAGTTATGCACGCGTCATTATCTATGGATATATCTTTAAAAAAATTGCAAATAATAAATTTAGAATAATGAAAACTGAAATTATATACATTTTTCAATTCATTTCGATATACACAATCAAGCCTTCATATTAACATTTGAATCATACCTTCTACCACTTAGTATTTTATCCAAATTGAAAGGTATACAATTGTGATAAATAAATCTACCCGAACTATTTTGATTATTCATATTTATTTCAATTATTAATAATGATATATTTGATATAAATACTGCAGTAAATCGCAAGATAAATCGCAATGATTTTGCGGCAAAGTGACATACAATTTAATAAGTATTTATTTTATCATAGTAGTATTAAAATATAGTATTAAAATATAATATAATATAAAATATAATATTAAAATAATATATAAAATATAATATAATTAAAATATGATATGGCGTTTAACTTTTTATATGACTGATAATTTTCTCACAATAAAACATGAAATTGGCAAGTGTTTAATGAAAATGGGTGATTGTATTTAGAATATATAAAATTGTTTTAATTAAAAGATTTTGCAATAAAATTACTGATCAAATTCATTTAATATTTAATACACTGCATATACTCACACATATTGCCCCCCCCCCCAGCGTATTATAGTGCGAACTCATAAATAAAATTCTATTCATGACTCTAAGGCTCAGTGTTCACGTATAATGCGAAATGTAAAATCATATACGGCAGTATTAAACATTTTACCAATAATACTTACCAATAGAAATTTTTTAATAAATTTTTGTTGAATAAAAGTTAAAATAAGAATTAGTATACTCGGTGTTCAATCTGATAATTCTTTGTATCTCCTTTGTATGAAAGTCATATTAAAATAATTTTAATTTAATTTTTTGATCTTTACTGTATCCCTTCTTGCAGAGAAGTGAATGATAATACAGTGATTCTATCAATATTACTGAGGAGTTTTCGTTAGATTTCCGTAATACTATTAGAAATTAATTTTTATGTATCTCTAATTTTCCTGAAAGTTTTCACATGCCCAAAATGCTGCTACCCTTCATTTTATTTAAGATCAATCCCTACATAATTCGCATTATATGCGAATGCATTCGGTATATATGCCAAATTTACGAAATAACTGACATAATATTGAACATTTATTCATTTAAATTAAAGCTATTTAAATTAATTGAATTTAAAAAATCAAGAGGAAACAGAAAAATCTTTAGTAAAAGATAATTTTTAAATTTCCATGTATTTTTTTCATGAAAACTACTTTCTATAAGATCAAATGGTAAAAAATTCTGGCTCACACACAATAGTAAAATAAACTCAAAGTTGCATAAACGAAGATGTTAAAAAATTTTCAACTATTTTTGCGTAACATTGACTACAAAATAACGATTTTCATACCAATGAATCTTTAAGATATAATAATATTAATAATAAGTGCTATAAATTTCCATTTTTGCATTGAAAATTTTAAAATATTTTTGGGTTCATAACTTTCCGGTAGGAATAAAATTTATATCTGACATTACGCGTTCTACATCCAATAATATTAAAACTTTTTTATTTTTACTATTATGATCCATATTCCATAAAGAAAACCGAAGTTTTATGATAGTTACTTTATAATCTATAAAGACATAAGTTTTCCCCAGCAATCTCACAAGTAGCGGATGACTCTCACAACACTTTCTTTATATTAAACCGCGTAATACTTTCCTGTTTTAGGTCAAAAGAATTCTGAATGAAATCAGAAATGCGTTTAAAGATTTATATATTAATGATAAGATCTTCCCTTTTCTTGGGTTTCCTTAAGGAAAACAACTCAATTCTATAAAATAACCTGTATTATTCCTTTCATTGTTAAAAATAAAATTTAGTTTTCTATTTCTCGATGATTAAATAAGGTAATCAATTTTTTAATATAATTAATTAATTTGTAATTTTGTATATATACCTCATAGGGACCTCTTCGTTAATTTAAATTATTTGAAAAATATTTATTTTTTCCAATACCAAAAAATATGTTAATTTTTATAATCATAAAAGTTTTAAAGAAAACTGAAATAACGAATGAGAAACATGCCATTATGTAAGTTGTTAATGTTGGTGGAGTTAATCGGCCATAATAAAATGAAATTAGAAAATTAGAAAACTTCTAACAAACATGCGAAACTATTTTCCAATTTCACCACTGATTTTTTTTTCCATTTTATTTATTAAAAAGAGCTTGAAGCCTATAAATCAGTAATATATCGATGTTTTTTGATATTCACAAAGTGTGCCGTAAAATTCGAAAATTCGCGAATATCAAAAACATTGATATATTACTGATTTATAGGCTTCAAGATCTTTTTAATAAATAAAATGCGAAATTAGTAAAAAAAATATTGAAAAGTTGTTTGTGCTTTGTGATTTTTCAGCATCAGAAGTCAAGACAAATATGTCGATCAAGTTTGGATTAAAGGTTTGGTATTGCGCAATTACCACTATTGAACCGTTATGAATTCCAATGAATTAGAAAGTTAAAAACATTATGAATTCATAAAAAAAATCAAGAAAATGATACTAACAATGAATCTGACTTTTAGAATTATTTTTAGAATTGATCTTATTTTAAAATTCTAAATAATTGGACAAACATTACACAAAAAATGAACATTCCAGTCAAAAACCAATTAAACTAAATATGACTCATTAATTAATTAACTGAAATATTTAATCAATTGATATGATTAAAAATTTTTTCATAGAATTTTAACTACTGAAAAATTTAGCAAAATAATTTTTTGTAAAAATTTTATTTAAGATATATAGAGGTTAAAATAATGATAAAAATTCAGCGAAAGATAAACTTAGAAAATTCAATTCAATTTTATCAGTATAAATACTTATAGAAATATGTCGACGGCTTGATTAATAGAATTCAAAGGAGATCTGAATCTGAATGAGATGGATTTCTTTCAGTGATAGATGACTCGTCGAATTTCATTAATAAACTGCTATTATAATCAAATAATGAATCTTCCTAATAATTGAATTTCCTAACAAATGCAAATATCAAAATATCCCATTCATTAAGTAATTGCGAAATTTATGACGTTTAATGTAGTTTTTCAGTTGGGAGAATTTTTCTATTATTAATAATTTTACATAAAAACTTACAAAAATGTTTCAATTTTTACAATATAATGATAATATATATCGTAAGGAATTAATCATTAATTTTTTTTTAATTATTTAAAAATTATTTATTAAATTATTTTAGATCTACATCGTAAAGGAAAAAATGAAATGTTTAAAGTAATCAAAAGCAGATTAAAGATGAATAAAAATATAGAGGATTAAAATTTATGTTTATAGGAAACATCTGAAAAAAAATAAGTAATAAAATGCTAAAATAGATTTGCAAAAACGACAAATTGAAAAGTAATATATGCAATCGATTTCAAAAGATAAAAATTTCTTTAGAAAGATAATACAAGGTGCACGACAACCCGGAGTCTTTTGTAAAATCTTGATCTCGAGTTCAATTATTTTCATATTGCCTTTATATTTTGACTTAGAGTGACAAAAGAAATTTACTTCAAAAATTTTTTAAATTACAATTGTTTTTTCGATAGCTGACTTTATTTCTTTATTGGTTGCTTCACCTAACTCCGAATAAGTAAATATGAACTCTTTGCAGATTTCACGTGTTGAGTATAAAGAATTTAAAATTTACAAAAAAATTTACATATTAAACATCGTTTCCTTTAATTTCAATTTTATTTACCTTTGTACATATGTTTTACGGCAGTGGTTCTCAATTAATATAAAAGAACGGAACACCATTCACATAATTTTTTTACGCGGAACACTGACAAAAAATACTTGCCCACAATGAGTGACCAATCACAAATTACTATAAATCTGTCGTAGACGTAAACAATGTCTTCTTATTAGCAAAGAAAATACCACGTGCAACAATAACAAGCAATAAAAACACTTTTATATTTGTATATTTATATATCTGTGTAACGGCTTTCTTATTGAATCATCTTATAAAAAAATTAATTGAGGTTTTTGATGATATGTATCTTAAATGTCATTTTTTTCGCGGAACACTGATGTTCCGCGGAACACGGGTTGAGAACCACAGTTTTACGGTATGACAAATATAAAGTGATAAAAGCGCTATTTACAAAATACAGGAAAATGTAATGAATACGTTAGGGTTTCACTTTTGACAAATTTCATTCATCTGCGAATGGAGACTCATTTTCACGAATTGAATGATAACTTTGAAATTGAATTTAACTATAATTAAATCATTTTAAAAAGTAGTAAATTTAATCTTTTGGGTAAAAATAAATCATTCTGTCACTTAAAAAATTCCTATATTACAACAACTATACGTTTTATCCATTTTTGCTCCAGCTACAGAATGCTTCTAAATTGATCTGTTTTGTACCAAAAGAGGCGTTAAACAATTATTGCTTACGATCAGTTTCATAAAAAAAGTACCACATATTTTAATCATAAAATTTGCCGACTGGTGAAGATCATTTATCAGATAAAATCAGTTAACTGGCAATTAAAAAACAATTAGTGTTATAAAAGAAAATTATAAACAAGCAATTGAGCAATGACTTGAAATCAGTAAGAATTTTCATTGTAAATTTAAAGCAGAAATTCAGTGTATTCGAGAACATTTCAGTCACTACTTTCT
Source organism: Schmidtea polychroa (assembly GCA_959609185.1). Taxonomy (NCBI): domain Eukaryota; kingdom Metazoa; phylum Platyhelminthes; order Tricladida; family Dugesiidae; genus Schmidtea; species Schmidtea polychroa. Next base: position 33,290 of record CAUHTR010007931.1, read on the forward strand.
CACATTTTTTACAATCACTGTCAGCCTTAACCTCCTTGACGCCATTGGGCGGAGGCTTTCGGGGCGCCACTTTTAAAAAGAAAAAAAAATTGGATTGCTAATACAAAAAAAACGTCGAAAAAATCATATAATTTTAAATTCAGTTTAATTAACGCGAGGTCAAATTTTTTAGGCTATTTATTATTCAACCGGAAATTCTGGCTTGTGATATTGTAGACGTTAAGATAGGATTTGATTAATTTCAGTTTAAGAAGACATTTTCCTATAGTTTGCTGGTGAGTATTAACACAATGTAAAGAATAAGTTTATCTTTAACGTTCCAAGGAAGAAAGGCTGCAGATTTACGCCAGTGTCAGATTCACCGTTAGTTATTCACTTGAAAATTGGCAAACAATTTAATACATTCTCTTTCTGGTAAAGTGATTTTCAAAGTCATAATCAGATGAATTATTTATGGATAAAAAACTGAAAATTTGAATTGTTACCAAAATTTAATGTTAAATAAATTAAGAATATAAATCAAAATTTACCTGTTGACATTTCGTGATTCTGAGGATGAAACATCATTTGTTTGTTTTGTGATGAAAGTAATTCATCCAACTCAAGCGATGGTACCGTGATGTTGGCATATTTTCCAGACGCAAATGATATTTCAGGTTGGTTTGGATTGTTCATACCATTATTTCCCATACCCGGCACAGCAGTAGGAACCGGTTCAGCAGGTAAGTACTGAATGGTATGAGGAGTTTTTGATTGGATCTGTACAACACTACTGTTAACAAATCCAGCACTACTAGCAGGGGGAGCATTCATATTACTGGCGGCCATATTATTTGCATTGGTAAGTATATTATCATTCGGTTGATTGCTTGAAATAGAAGCTGCACTATTGTTAATCCCTGACATGTCATTTTGGTGTTTAGAAGCATCCATATTCATAGAACTAGCCGGTTGAGATATTTGATGTTGTTGTTGAATTTGCATTTGCGCATTAACATTTGGCGCTGCTAGATGCTGATAATTCATTTGTTGAACATTCAATTGTGCATTAACAAACGTATTGTTGACCTAAATTGCAAACAAGACACATAAATTTCATTGAATCAAAAACACTCTTGAAAAACTTAAACATGAATAATATCAAACAAATAATTAAATTTAATTGTTGTCCATTTCCAATAATTGTTATCTGGGAACGATTGTAAAACAATACGGAAATCACCTGCACTAAACAGGAAGCAATATAATTTTTATTTACTTTTATTAAACCGACCATCAAAATCAGAAAGTTAAGCGCCTAGAATATGAAATTAAAAAATCGCTTGAAATATTATTTAAATTAGTGTTTTAATTAATTGTATTCAATGATTAACACAATACTTTTATTCTGTGAAATCAATAATAATAGTGGAAAAATCAATGAAATATTAAATTTTATTAATTACAATCGAGATGAAATGAGATTATATCAATAAATCCTGTCATTAATATATTATGAAAACACCATTAATGAAAAGTTGCGGCATCAACAAAGAGAAGTTATTAATGAAAAGAAAAACAAATCGCATGTTCATGTGCAAATCAAAAACATTTGAGAATAAAATGAAAAAAGAAAAAATTAGATGGTATCGACAAGTGATTGGAATTAGAAGAGAAAATCTCTACGACTGATCATTATTGTTCAATAAATGGCATCAGAGAAAAACATAGACTGATCAATAAATTGAACAATTATATATATATATATATATATATATATATATATATATATATATATATATATATATATATATATATATATATATATATATATATATATATATATATATATATATATATATATAGGACGGCTAATAATCAACTCTTGTCAGTCACTTCAATAATGAAGAGAATGCAATCAATAGAAAAATATACAGAAGAATTTACAACGCTCACGACAAGTCAGTAACAACTATACCCCTTCTTTTTTTACAACCACACTATTTGTAAAATGAATACAGAAATGTTTAATCTCTTCCTTACAAGCAAACTTGGCTTTTCTGCCTCAAAATTTCAGCCAATTAAGCAAAATGGACAAAATTGTCTTAGACGTCATATGATTCTACTTTAATCTGTTAAACAATCTCAAAGTCGGACGCTGAATTTCATAATTTTACTTAAACATCACTTGTCTGCATACATTGCCACTCTGTTTGCCCATACAAATTCCCATTGCTGCTGGCATACAGGCACGGGACCAATCTTCGATGAAATTTTTCCCTATCTCGATATGTATTAAAAAAAAACTGCACATGCCGATTTAATAATACGTGCAGTTAATATTTACAAATATAGTTATTATTGAATTTGATTGGCCTCGAGTTTTGCGAAATAAATTGCAATATAGTTTTTATTCAATGACGTCATTTGCCTGGCAAAATCGACTTATTCAAGCATCGGATACAACTGGGGCAATGACAAAGAATCTGAGTACCACCAACCAGAGTCAACCACCGACACTACTACTGCCGCCGCCACCACCCCCGTCGACAGGCCAATGTGAGATATACGGGGCCGTATGCGGAGAGTTTTCCGTAATCAGTTTCAATTGACTAGAATGCGAGTTATGGTAAGTGAGAATATTCTAGCAATGAAGCTCTGGTAAAACAATTGAAAGTTATAAATGTAATAAGTATAAAAATTTCAAATAAATAAAAAGCTGATTTAAACAAAATTGATTAATTGAGGAGCTTATTTATAGGAATTAGACGAAGTGAATCACGTTTGAGAAAAGCAATATAATGACTCAATATGCGAGTGCAACCATGCAAATACTAATTAAATTTTATTAACTCAGAAACTCTCAAATGAAATTCCCGAATCAGTTGAGATAAACTTTATTCGTGACTTAATTAATGAAAGTAATTCTCAGGCGAAAATATAAAAAATAAAAAAAAAACAGCATATTTTTTAGCTTTTTTTATTAGAAATTTATGTGACAATCAATAAAACAAAAAATGGATTTATCATTATATTCAAGTTAATGATTGAAATTATATCATTGACTGTAATGGGAGGAAAAGAAATTAGAAAGGCAAAAAGCACAATAATTAGTTGGAATATTCAGTAACATGTTCTCAGAAAGCAATCAAAGCAAATGTCGCAAGTTATTAGGTTGAAAAATTAAAATAGAAAAAAAGCGGCAAGTTTTACGACACAAGGAAATTCATCGCTTCTTAAAATTCCGACAATCACACCAGCTAAAGGAAATGAGTCACAGATATTAATTACAATATGACATTCATAGGTAAACATTAAAAAAGACTTAAAAGATTGGTATTTTTTCCATAAATGTCTCAGGTTTACGGTGGCGATTTCATTGTTTATATTGACAATGAAATAGAACGCAATTTACACAAAAGCATGTCACGGATAAACGGTTAAAGACTATTTTGTGATATATTCATAGAAATATTTCAAGAACTAAAAAGAAAATTCCTTTAAAAACTGAAATGTCTTAACCGATTAAGGTTAAATTACTATCCTATAGTTATCATATATCTGCTACATCAAGATAATATTAGAGACATTAAATTATATAAGAGATTTAAAAAAAATACTTTTGAATATAACATTTAATAATATTTCAAAAATGTGGGAGTAATATCTCATATTTCGAAAAAGACCAATGACTTTTGAGAATCTCGCATAACTGTGAATCATGAACAATTTCATCCCACAACCTATTTACATTAATCTTCATATAACCTAGAAATGATGGCCGAGAATGTTTTACGATATTGGACCCACAAATTTCTTTTTTGTGCCCAATAAAAAGTAATTTTAAATGGCCTATATTAAAAGTCAAATTATTTACTATTTATTTCCAGGAAGTGCACCCAAGCAATAAATTTTTGTCTGTAATATAAGAACTAAAGTATAATGAAAAAGAAAATAACAGAGAATTTCACATTACTATCAATAATTTTCTTTAAAATATTCAACTCAATTTTAATGGTGTTAAAATAATGAAATCTAATAAAACATAAAGTAGCACACTCTTTAAAGTCCAAGTAAATTAGACACCTACGTAAAATTTTTTATTTCAAAATATATATATTGCTTATGATCTTTAAAATATTCATTACATTGATATCCGTAATGATAAATAAAACACGAATAAATGCTAATTTCATGAAATTTTGTTACATTAAAACAAAAGAGTTAATTATTTATGAAATGTTTCGCCCCTAATGAATTATTCATTTGAAAGTTATGATTTGAAAACAGTTTACAATGAGAAAACAATTCAAATCGAAATGTGTATTTCAAAACTTTTACAAGGGTCAAATTGAGACTTTTTGGCAATTAAGAATTTTGTTGAAATCTTATAGAATAATTAAAAGATAAATTACAAAATTCTCAAATGTGCTTAAATTATTTAAAAAACTTTGATAATACCCAACAATACTAAGTTGAAACTAAATTGAACGACAAAAGAAATTACTAGGAAGTAAGAAATTTGGATTTAAACTATATCTTAAAATATACAAAAAAATAATTATTAAAATGAAAATCAAAAATAAGTAAAATGTATTTCATTATTTTTAAAACTCAATAAAAATAACCTGTGAATAAATTGTATAAAACAGAAATAATATGACATCGAATTACATCTCGACAAAAAACCAAATTTTAATTTGAAACCAATATTAAAAAATTTACATAATTATTAATGGGGGTAGTCAAGATCATTTTGTTTAGTCGACATGAACTTAAATAGGAGTTAAATTCAGAACTAAATCCCTAACTACCGGTTTTCTTCGAAAATAAGAGATGGCCTTATTTTTGAATTTTTGTTGTTTTTTAAATTTACAAAAAAATTTTAAAATAAGACCAGTCTTATGTTCAAAGAAAACCGATAATATACGATTAATTAACGTACAATAGATACAAAAAGTATTTTGGACAAAACATTAAAATGAACATATAATCTTATTTTCGAATAAACCGGATACCCTTATTTCTAAACTTAAATAACTAATTAAATTAACGATTATAACTTTATTATAATAAATAAATAAAGCATGAAACGTATTTAGGTTTAATTTTACATAATTCTGACTTAATCTTAACGTAATTTCTTCAACAGTTCACTATAAATTTAGCGGTTATTTTTAATAAAAGTTAATCTCTTCTACGAAAAAAATTTTCTAGGTTAGTATGTGGTCAAGTAGCACAATACAACATTTTACAATTGGTATTCGTGTTTCAGATTAGGATCGTCTCATGCAGAAAATAGGCTTCTGATCACAAGTCTTGTGTCGTTAGGCTCTGATTTCAAAGATCAAATCAAAGTAATGATTTGAGGTAATGTCTGCAATGAAACCACGCTTCAAGACTTCTTGGAATCTCAGAAGAGACCCAACAACCCACCCCGTTAAATTTAAATGCTTAAAAATTATATTTATATTTTATGATAATGTCACTAAATGTCAGTTTATTATTTTAAGTTGCATTTTTCATATTTTTTCAAGAAGTCTGGCAACACATAACCGTAAATATAAGCAACTTTTTCTGTTTATTAAATTTTATGGTGCTAAAATTCGCAGGATTGAAAACAACCAAAATTTACTTTTATTTAATTTTAAATTCCATCTAAATTAAATTCCAAAATATTGAAAAGTTAAATACATTTTTTAAACAATAAATAATTTTTAATGAGATTATATTCTGTTGATTTATTATTGAATTCATGAAATTTTCTTAAATATTTTTGAAAACAAAATCTTCAGATTTTTGCTAATTGGAGTACTTGACTAACTCAGTAATGAAATAATTTATTCTATAGTTATTCTATAGGCCCAATTCTGGTACAATTTATTATCAACTAAAATATTATAAGAAATTTTTTTTCCAATTTCACCACTGATTATTTTTTCCATTGAATTTATTAAAAAGAGAGCTTGAAGACTATAAATCAGTAATATATCGATGCTTTTTGATACTCACGAATTTTCGGTACTGCCTTTTTCAAGTGAATTTATAGTCTTCAAACTCTCTTTTTAACTAAAATATAAAAATAACATTTTATTGATAAAGAAGAATGGAGAAATTAACTCCAACGGAATAATTATTTCATCATCGTCGACAAGTTTGCATCAGCAACGCTAGTGACTTTGTAGGGAAATATTAAATATTAATCTTTCGTTTTTTTAAAAGAATGTCACATTGAAGAAATGTTTGATCTTTAATCAAAATATAAATGAAGCTAAACTAAATTCTAAAGGGAAAAAAACAGATCAAAGATGAACCAAAAGAAAAATAAATTTCAAAAGGAATATTTTATTACCTCTAATTTTATTAGATTTAGAAAGAATTGATCAATATTTTCTTTCTCATTTCATATAAAAACCCCCGTTAAAGATTTTCTGTTAAATATAAAACAAAATATTGATCTATAATTTAAAAAAATGAAGGGGAAATGATATAAAAGGTAAAAGAATTTTACAAATATAGTAATTAATATTTTAAAATACTGGTTTCATTCAACTTTAAAATCTTCAAGCTTCTTTAACAAGCCCATAAATTCAAAGATTTTCTTAAACCCAATGTACTCAATCTTTTACCTTTCTGTAAATACAGCAAATGTTGATTTCTCATCAGAAGTATTCCTTTAACGGTCCATTGGTTATATTTTTTTAACTAATATAATGTACTTTTTACAATTTGCATATATTGAATTTTGTATTAAGCATGCTTATACTTTAATAAGTAGAAAGAATGGTCCATTGGTTATATTTTTGAACTAATATAATGGACATTTTGCAATTTGCATATATTGAATTTTGTACTAGACATACTTATACTTTAATAAGTAGAAAGAATGGTCCATTGGTTATATTTTTGAACTAATATAATGGACATTTTGCAATTTGCATATATTGAATTTTGTAGACATACTTATACTTTAATAAGTAGAAAGAATGTTTACATACGAAAGGTAATGAATTTTTTTAAACAAATCTTAATATTTAGAAAAAAAATAATATTTGCTATGTGTTCATAAAATCCTTAGTTGAAAAAAACAAAATCCAGAATTTAAACCTACCTTATATAACCTTATATTACCTTACTAAATCAAAGATTTTATAACATATTTATGTTAGAGAAATCCTATTCGAACAAGCCAGGAATAATGAAGTCCATATTTTAAAATCAGAAAATTAACTTTGGCTTTAAAATCGACGATCTAAGACAAATCTATTTTGTAAAAAAAGATAACATTATTATAATTTCATTTATCTTCATTTAGATTTCAATTATAGATCATAGATTTTTCTGATTAAATACAAATATTCGTGTTAAATAGGAAAAATCATTGACATCGAAATTTATCAAAATTGAAATGAAGATAAATGAAATTTTAATTGGTTTAAGGTTTATTACCTTAGTGAGGCGTTTTAAATTTAATTTAGTAAATTATTTCAAGAATAATTTTCTACGTCATTGGTCGTGGTTTAATAATAATATACGGCATATACTTTGAATAAACATTTCTAAAATTAACCCATTAAGTGCCAAGTTTTTTCGCTGAAAATTTCTTTATGATTTTTGCATTTACCATTATTATTTTAAATAAATTAAAAGTATTTTAAAAATTTTTTTGACGATATCTATTTGTTTTTGAGTTATGTCCTGTCTTATTTGTCTATTTAATAAATATTAGATTATTTTGAAAAGAAAAACACTTAAATTTAAAAGAATCATTCATTTTATAAAACTATATACAGCTAAAAGATGCATTTTACATTTAATCAACTTCAAAGTAGTAATACTAATCCTTAAATGAACTAGTACATTTGAAATGTTTATGAATCATTCAGAAACAAGTCAAAATATGAAATAAATGTAGTAAAATGTGTGAGATAACAATCAAGTGTAGGTTAACATTAAAATCATGTCTTACAAAAAAGACACTGGGACCTAATTGGTTAAAATGGCTTCGAATTTTACTTATAACTCATATTTATAGGAGTATAAATAAATATTAGGTTGGTTTACTAATTGAATAACAAAAAAAACCAATAATATTTCTTTTTAAATTACATTAGAAGTACTGATAAGAAAAGTTATTTGAAAATCTACCTTATTTTGAATATTTTTAATTAAAATAAATAATTATCTGTTAATATATACTGTTAATATTTCAAAAGAAAATACCTTCAATAATCGTCGAAACATCTGATGGATGCCTGTTGCGACATTGCACAGTATTAAGAATAAGTTGCAGAAGCAACAAACAACCTTATCGAAATGCTTTGGATATCCACAATTGTCGAAGATGGTTTGCAAAATTCAAGCACGAAGATTTTGATATTAGAGACGTCCATAGACCTGGGCGTCCAATAAAATTCAACGATCAAGAATTAAGGATGAACGAACGATGAACAACGATAATCAATTGAGGAAATGGAATTCAATGAATCATTGTTGTAAAAAAGGAATTGAAAAGACAATATTAAAGGAGATGAATGATTTTTAATATAATATTTTCTTAAAATCTAATAATTCCCATTTTTCGGAATTAAAAAAACGAATTCATTGACTGAATTATTTAATTAAATCAAAAAACAAAATCATTTGTAGGTACCATTAATAATTTATCTTCTTTGAGAATATACTATGATAATAAAAGAAATTCGGAAACCGTAAAAAATTGCGTAAACGAATTGAAAATTGTTGAAATTAAAATGAAAGCACGAGATTAAAACAAAATGACGCCAATAAATTATTATTATCATCATAAGGCGGTGAATAATAAGTGTACAACTTCTATTAAAATTAGTCAGAAAACATTTTCCAGCCGATTATGATGAATATTCAGTTCAAAATGAAACAATTTCAAATTGTTATTGCATAAAAAAGATGTTCAAAATTAGAAAATTTTCATTTGTTTTTCAATAAAAAAATTTGAAATAAATAAAACAAATAATTATAATAAAAATATAATAATCATTTAATCAGAAAACAACCGTGAATATAGTAATTATCATATTCAGTTGAAAATAAAAAATAAAACTAAAAATTTTTCCACTGACAAAAATGTATCGAAATAATTTGTTATTTAATGAAACTCCATTAAAAATCATCAAGAAAATTAGATGCAAAATTGATAAGTCAGTAACAGAGCGAGCACATTCACAATATTTTATTAATTCTGAGTTGTTTTAATCCATTACGGCTGATGGATTGAAACTCGAAGTAGATATGCAAATAACACGATTACGAGGAAGTATGCACTCTGCAAGTAAAAGAAAACGAATCCACGCGCTAGTGTCAGTGTGTGTGCATGTGTGTAATAGTTCGTGTGTATATGCGCGTGTGTGTATATGTGGATGTGTGTGCGTTTTCACTGTGAATCTTACACAGCACTTGCTGGGCATCAGAGAATTGATTTGTAATGATGTGCTCTTTCATCATATTAACGTCAATTTGGTACGAAAATCTAATTTGAGTTGAATAATCTAACAACGTTAGCTAGATAAACTATTGATAGCCCTGCGACGAATACAACAGCCATTCCTACAGTTCCAAGAGAAAGTATTTATGAATTTCTATCCCCATTTGATACGCTAAACAATCAGTTAAATTGTCTGTTTTACATTCGGTAATGCTGAGTAATAATTTTTTAATTACTTTCCCATTAGAAAATATTGTTTGTTATTGTATCATGTCAAGAAAAAAATATTTAAATTTTTCCGACAATTTCCTTTTTAATTTATTTTAATAACATTATTGTTTTTAAAATGCAAAACGTTGAAATGACATTCAATAGATTTTTCAATAATGTATATGTGATCTGATCCGATCCGATCAGGTCCATTTACTGTTTCCAGTGCATAATAACAAGTGCCATGGATCTCGGTTATTTATTTTCAAATTTAACTGATAAATGCACATTTGCAAACGGTACAAATATGTATAAATGAAGAATATAGTTAAATTTAATTTTATACATTTATGTCAATAACTTATATATCTTTCTTTTCGGAATGCCAATAAGATCAACAAATAAAACTAAATCTAATTACAAATTATGGTCAGAACCTTTATCAAATTATTTTCTAACGTTCTACATTGATTTAGAAATTCCTCATTTACTTATTTGCCTTTTTAATTTTTATTAACCTTTTGGTGACTATGTTGTCACTATTTATAAGGTATAAAACTATAAATAATCATCTATTGTTCTTATTTTCGTTTAAAAAAATTAATTTACTAATATATCTAGTGTTTTGAGTGCACATTTGCATGATACTTTTTTAGTTTTATTTTTTAATTAATTTTGTTTTAAGTATACCATTTTTGCTTGAAATTACAAAAATATATGCAGAGTTACAGGTATGTCATACAAAAAAAATTCAAGAGTTCAAAGGGCTAAATCAACCAAATGACATCTTTCCAATTATTATAACTACAAAAGGAAATCAATTGTTAAATTGTATTTTTGTCTATATTGTGCACTTTTTATTTTGTGTAAAAATTCTTATTAGTTATAATTTATAAGAAATACTTTAAATTTAACAATAGTGTTAAATTAAAAAAAGAAATTGAGCCCTTGATTATAAGAATTTTTCTTTTAAAGAGAGGGAAAGATCGAGTATTGCATTAGTTTCTATTTCATGTTTATGTAAGAACAGCATTATCCTGCTAATTTATAAAGTTGAAAACTTTACATAAGAGTAATGGAATTTATTCTGTTTTTAATCATTGCCACCCAAAGAAAACTTACCATTCGTTACCGAAAATAATTTTCCCTGGATCCATTTTTGATCATATCCACTTTCTAACAACTTCAAATTCAAAGATTTCGTTCATTGAAGCGCAAAAGGAAAAAAATGGCATCTAACATTGCATACTTGTACTTTAAAATATATAATTATCGCAAATTTTTGACTGACATGTAAATTTAAAAAAAACTTACCATATATTTAAACAAATGCTATTGGAAATTGTTGAAGTATAATAATTAAAATAGTTAAATTATTTCAGTTGAGCAATGACAAAAAGGGATCATAGAAATAAGACTAATTTGTATTTCAATAACAAAAATGTAGAACTAAATTTGAAAATAATCAACTAATATAGATGCGATCTTTTTTGTAACAAAATCACTGATTTTCACTATATAAAAAATTTTATAAAAAATTTACTAAAAAAAAAATATATAAAAAATTTACTAAGATCCCACTCGTTAAAACAAATAAATTGTATTACCTACAGAATTCAGTTTTATAATCATTAAATGAAACTAATTTAATCAAAAAATAATTAGTCAATGAGAAAGAAATTTTTAATAAACTTAACAACATTAACATAAACTATGTTGTTTTAAAATAAATTAAAAACTAGTCAAAAAAGAATAATCCAAAACTAATTTGCTATGAAGAAAATAATAATGGGAAGTTCTTTCAACAAAATATTTTCCTCTAAAAAGAACGGAGAAAATTCTATTGATATCACAGAATGAAAAATATAAATCGATACTTGTTTTTTACATTTCGATATGACGCTTTTTCTATAAATTTAGAAAACGCAAGAAGATATTCAGCCAAACCACAAAATTAAATTTGAGATTAACATCTATAAAGTATATTATAAACAACTTATTAAGTTTTTTTGTACAAATCATATCAAATAGAACGGAGTTGCATGACGAAATCCGTCTTATACGGTCATTAAAGAAATAATAGGACATATGCAAGAATAGCAACTATGCCACTTTACATGTAGCTTGAATTTCTCATTAATATTTTCATAGAAAATCTAAAAATACACTATACTATAATTGCAAAATCTCTACTAAGTTCCTAATAAAAAAGTTTAATATAATTACACTTTAATATCATCAATAATCACAAATATGCAATATTTTAAAAATAATGTAAGACGAATTTATTCAGGATGAAAATATTTAACTGAAGATGTAAATGAACTGTTTAAATTTATCTTTCTAGTAAACAATTCTATACTAATTGTGATTTGCGTCAAATTTTACTTTGAAAGAATTTGGAAATATTTCGGCCCTTAAATAACTAAATAGCTCACTGACAGCACTAGTAAAGTTTAGTTTATTTTTAATTAATTTAATTTTATAGTAATAGATAATGATTTTATTTTATAGCTGACTTCAATATATTTTATCAATAAAAAGAGGTATGAATAGTGAAAGGAGAATATAACATATTATATTTTCAAATACCATCATCTGTGACTAACAATTATTACAATTCAATTGCGATAAGTCATGTAATTAATTACAAACACTAAAGAAATACAAGAAACAAAAGTATAAATAATTTCGGTATAAAAATATGCATAATTTACAGTATATATTAATGGTTTCGAAAATCTATGTGACGGCGACTCATAACAAAATTAAAGGTGCATTTTTAAATAGAAAATATAATTTATACAGTAGATGAATAAAAAATGTAATTCACATAATAAATATTAAGTATATATGTATATTTATTTAACGCAACTAATAAGTTTCTTTCTCACCACAAAATAAAAATGCATTAAAGATTAAACTTTTCCCACTCTCCCACAATTTGAAAACCGTTGGTACAGATAATTCGGATCATGTCCATTATCTGCCACTTAGGTGGCGGATAATACCTATAACATTGAATTTAAAATTAATATACATGTGCCTTAATTGACTAATTAATATACCCTTGCCACCAGTACCCTTGCGACAGTATCCCATAGGGGGACAAAATACATTGTCGGATAAACTCTGACTATATATAAGAACTTACAATATAAATAATTGAATAAAACTAATATTATTTAGGTGGCAGATAATACCCATGTATCTTGTAGGTGGCAGATAATGGACATGATCCGATAAATCAATAATAATAATTCAATAATAATAATATTATAAGAACTTTTTTTTCCAATTTCACCACTGATTATTTTTTCCATTGAATTTATTAAATAGAGATTGAAGACTATAAACCAGTAATATATCGATGTTTTTTGATACTCACGAATTTTAGGCACTGCCTTTTTCAAGTGAATGAAAATTATAAAAAAATTAATAAATATGACTTTAATCATAGAAAATCAATATAATTACAAGAAATACTTCAAAAGTCAGATTTCAAGTTTTCTTAAAATTTTTAATTGTTGAAATTTATTCCGAATACTCATGATGCTTATGAAAAAAATTTTATACTGCTCAACTAATTAATTTTATTTCTTAAACTAACAACTCGAAATCAATTTCAATTATAAAGTTTCTTCACTAGACAATTTCAACGTCAAAGAAGATATTTTGCAATTAGTTAATTAAAATATTTGAAGTTGAAATTAGATTCAACAAAGTAACGTCACTGATTTTTATCATTTACATTACTTAAATTAATGTTTATTCAAATGAAAAATTTAAATTAGTCCTTAGAAACTGAAATTTTGGTTGTAATATAACTAATTCCTAATCCTTAGGTGAGGAATTTTTTGAAGTTTGCAAAACGTATTCGACAAAAACAAGTGATAAAGTGCGAGTATCTTCGTAGTAGTTTATATGAGATATGTGCTAATGTGCAGAACTTTTTACATCTGCAATTCTAAATTCCTATACTTGAACCGCACCCGCGGTGAACGGAACAACACTTGTAAATAACTCTACAAATATGCTAAGATGCACAGTTAAAAGTTAACCCTTTAACTGTTTCTGCGAATATTTTCGCCATCGCGTAATCGTTTGAGTGACTTTTAGTGCCTAAGATTTATGGTAAAATCTTTTATTTAACTTTCAAAATAATTTGAACAAAGCTTGCTTTTGATGATGCTGTAGTAGGAATTGGAAATGGCAATATGTTAAACATGTAGCTTGAATGATATTTCTATTGATGGTCGATTTTTAGATAACTATCTTTTATTATTATAAGAACTTTTATTTCTTCCAATTTCACCACTGATTATTTTATCCATTGAATTAAAAAGAGAGTTTGAAGACTATAAATCAGTAATATATCGATGTTTGTTGATACTCACGAATTTTCGGCACTGCCTTTTTTCACTTGAAATTCATTCACTTGAAAAAGGCAGTGCCGAAAATTCGTGAGTATCAACAAACATCGATATATTAGATAGATATCTTTTAAATAATAATATACATCTGTATAATGCCATTTACCAGTTAAAAATGAAAGCCTTTAAAAAAACTTTCAAAATTTTGTTGCTCTATGCCATTCATATGAAGAGTGTAAAATATTTGAATTTTAATAATTAGCTGCCTATAAAACCTTCCTAGAATAATAATTGCAGGACTAGCATTAGAGCTTCTGAAAATAAAGAATAAAAGTATATAGGTTGATCAATTAAAAAGAATGATTGCACAGATAGAAAGTAATGAATCAAGAATTGGAGATAAACCACGGGTACCTCATATTTAGATATTAAAACTCATTAATAGATATTTACTCAAATGCCATTAAAATTTAACTTGAAAAGATTTTCCAAAAAAGGCGCAGAGGCTGATAGAGAGTTACTATACTTGAAATATTAAAAACTAAAAGTTATAAAGTATCTACTGTTGTTTTTTTTACTTGGTCATTTTATTTTGAATTGGTATGTTTAATTTTTACGCTACCTGTATGTGATTCAATTTCAATTTTTATAGGCATCATTCTTTGGAAAAGGTTTTTTGATGCAATATCAACTAAATGAAACATATTTACATATCATTTGACTAAAAAAAGTTATCATGAATTTTGCAATTCTATTTATAAACCAAACAAGCACTGTAAAAATAAAAATTTAGAGAAAGCTAGAACACATAAATACGATATAGATGTTGAATTTTCAGGTAATACTTTACAAATTCTTTGTGATACTTGCATCTTAAACTATTATCCTGGAAGATCTCATAACAAGAAATTGTTATATTATCATTTTAATACTAGAAAGTACTCAAAATGGAATATTATTTTTGCATCGTTTCAGATCTTATTTTGCGAAGGTTTATATTTGATATCTTCCATTCCGTGTTATATTGCTTACAATACTTAATGCAGTTACATTCGTTGAAAGTAATGGATACAAGACGTTATTAATTGCTAAGAGTTACTGTGGCGAATTGTTTATTAATATTAAAAAAGAAAGAATTCCCCGAATTCCACAAATTAGAAATTTGTAACCTTAGGATGATTAAAACAATTTTTTGAAACAATAAAACAGGGATCTTAAATTAGTAAATTTTGATATTAATGAATATTTCAAATTTACATTTTTAGTTGAAACAGAAAGTTTTCATCCTCAAAATAAACTAATAATTCATAGAAAGCTTCACAAACTTCGATATATGAAGTTACAAATAAATTTGTGAAAATATTAAAAAATTAACAATGAAAACTTAAATTTATGAAAGATTTTCCGACACCCAATCAATATTCTGTAATCCACAAAATAATGGCATTAAATCAATATTAATTTCTGCAAAAATAGGCTATTTTTATTTGCGATTTCAAGAGACACCTAACATTACAATCACAACAAGTATTACATTAATTATAGGAATATTATTAATGCCATTTCAATAGGAATGTGAATTTTTCATATCAATAAATTAAAGTAAACTTTTAGTTTAATTAACGAGTAACAAAGACGGAGAAATTTATAAATTTTAAAGAAAAAAAAATCAGAAAATAATAGCCAACTAAGATTCAAAAATTAATTTTAAATCCGATCCATGAAGCCTCTTTTGTCATAATAAAAATTAATTAATTTATATATATCAATTAACTTTCAAAGTGGGGACTTAGAACATTATAAAATCAAAATCAGAGATAATATAAAAATATAGGATATTATGATGGGAAATTGGCAATTGATAAATCGGGACACATTAGAATCCATTAAAGTTCAAATGCTGGATACGATTCCCCTTGATTCAGTGTGATAGAAATAAGCCAAAGATATTGTTAAATGATTGAAATGTCAGTGCTGGCATGCACAGTTTAAAAGATCCCCCCATCAGATTACATTATATAGCGCTTAAAAATTCCAAATTTTATCACCTCTATCATTTGAACTTATCGGTGGCTAAAAGAAAATTAACTACTTCGCCAATAATATTAAAGAATTAGTGCTGATAATAAATCAATCAAATTAAATATAATTAATTCAATTAAGTTGGTTAAATTTAAGTTAAATAAAAAATTACCTTCTTACATCTGAAAAAAACATGTTTGTTTTAATTTTTTAATGAAAATTACGGGGATTTTTCAATAAATCTTTTGCATTTTAATATGGATTATTGATATAGTTGTTGTAAATAAAATTAATTTAATTATTTCAAAACTGATTTATAATTTAAATGAATAATTCTGAAATGCCAAACTGATTTAAAATTTAAAACTGATTTATAATTTAAATGAATAATTCTGAAATGCCAATTTTAATAAGGGACACCAATAAAAAGATATGTCCCATGTATAAACTACTGTGTTTAAAATGGGGGAATTTTTTATTTGTGTTGCACAATGATATTACACATTCGATATTTATTGAACTAATGCCTTCTGTAAATTATAAATTTGAAAGATGTAAATAGTGACTATCAATTACAAAACAGAACTAATAAAATAAATTGTCCATGACAAACCAATAAATATTAAATATAAATTCGAAAATTATTCTTACTTTAACAAATATTAAATTCGAAAATTGATACTACAAAAATATTAAAATGAATGCTAGATTTATAGTATTTTATTCAGACATTATATTAGATACCAAACTGAGAATGATAGAACGGTTTTAGGAATTATGTCTGTTTATTTTTAGTAGGACGCCGAGAATAAAAATTATCTTACTTTATGTTCTTGTTTTATTTTTGTAATAAATAAAAATTTCCTTTCTAATTTGATTAAATTGAAATAAAAAATGTAACTTAACTCATAAAGATCCATTTAAATCCATTTAAATAAAAATACCATAAAATTGGTAAGGGACATTTAAATTTAGCACTTTTATTGATTAATAATAATTATTTCCATTCATTCCTGTGCTCTTATAATGTCTTCGTTGTTGTTAAAAAACTCGTTCGACATGTTTTAAAAGCTACTAAAAGTGTATACATTAAAATATACAAAATAGTTAAAAATTCTGAAAAGTTAAATTGGTCGAGGATACTTGCTCAGATCTTGTTAAAGAAAGTACTTTTCATAAAATAATTGCACTTAATTATTAATGGGAATTTTCTTTTGTTTCTTCTTGATTTTCTAAAATCATTTGATTTAAATAACTTAAATTTAATTGAATAAAATTTTTAAATAAAATGTAAAAAATTATTTCGTAAATTTATAATAGTGACCGTATGTATTCACACATAATGCAATTTATACAGGAGTAATCGTAAGCAAAATGACAGAACATTTTTGGAAACTTTTAGGATACATAAACATTAATTTCTAAGAATGTTTGTTGCATGTTACGGAAATCTAACGAAAACTCCTCGGTAATATTGATAGAATGACTGTATTATCATTCACTTCTCTGCAAGAAGGGATACAATAAAGATCAAAAAAATTAAGTTCTAGTTAAAATTATTTTAATATCAAGATACACCTTCGTACAAACTAAAAATAATACAACAAAATATCACATTGAACGAGTATAGTAATTTTATGTCAACTTTTATTCAATAAGTAGCTAGTGGGGTTATATTCAAAATATTTAATATTATCGTAAATAAACTTACATTTTGCACCATATTTGACCACTGGACTTTAGGGTCATGTTAGGATAATATTTTATAAATTCCATGTATGTTAAGTAATTAATTTTAAATTGATATAGCAATTAACATCTAATAAATGTCTACGAAATAGAAAGTAGTCATAATTAACAATGAAATATAAATATAAAATGTCAAAAATTATATATTAATTATATGCAGAAACTTTCATTAAGTTGTAATAAAAATATTTATATAAGTAAAAAAATTCTCCCAACAAATTTATTTCAAATTTTGCTTTCATTCGAAAAACAAGCCCATATTAAATTTACTAATGATCGAATTCATCAGTGAAAAAACGTAATATCGGGGAAAACGTGATGAGAAACATTTATATTTTGCATTTATATTTTGTGTTTAATATAACATTGTATGAGAGAAATCCATAGCAATAACTTTTATTATTGTTATTATTATTATTATTATTATTATTATTATTATTATTATTATTATTATTATTATTATTATTATTATTATATTATTATTATCATAATTATTATTATTATAAAATAAAAAATCAATTTCTTACCATAATAGATGGTGTTTGCTGAGGTCCAGCTTGAACTGCCACCCCTGGAATCATTCCACCAGAATTATTTGTAGCAGAGATTCCTTGTGTAGGTCCGTTATTTGTGGTGTTAATAGGCAATTGTTGATTAGGATATGATTGATATTGCGAAAAAACAATTTCATGGGAGCCAGGAAACTGATGCTGAGACTGAGAAATTTGATTTGGTTGAATATGATTTGTAATGAAATTGTTGGGCTGCTGGTTTATCATTGATTGAGGGGGCAAAGATTTTTGATGCGACTGAATCATTGCATTATTATTATTATTATGCTGCTGCTGTTGTGGCTGTGGTTGCTGTTGCTGGGATTGTTGTTGTTGTACATGCATATTTGACGGATGACGATAAACAGGATATGATGAATGATACGGTGGCATATTTTGCTGCTGAGACGGATGATGAATTCCCATTTGATTCTCTTGAATCTGCTGAGAGGGCATGGAATGTAATTGATTTGTGGAACTAGATTTTGATATATTTGCAATAGACGATGAAGATGATGATGAATGAGATGTTGACTGTAACTGAAGACTATTAAATGGTGGACTATCCCCACCCCCAGACATTTGACTGGAAAGGCGTGCTAAACTAGCAAGGCTAGCTGACGTGAGATTTTGTGATGGTGAACTAATTGAAGAAGAAGAACAGAAAACTGGGTTCTGAAGAGGCTGATTAGAAGAAAATGTTCCGTTTCCGTTGACAGATGACGATGAAGGATGATTGGAAGAACTAAGAGATCCAGTTGACTTTATATCACTAATGGGGGAAAATGAAGTTTTATTTGGAGACATCAATTCATTTTTTATTTGTGCCGAATTAGACAATATTTGTGTTTCAGGAGCAGGCAATCTATGAGGCATATTTCCATTTATCACATGATCCTATTAAAACAATTGAAAATAAGTGATTTAATAAAAATATTTTATAAAATTAAAATGGAAACAACTATCAGAATAATTTTTAATTGAAATCGTTAAAATTTTCCATTAATCAAAAAAATATTCTAATGGAAATATTGATTTAAATAAAAATTTTAATATAATATTAACGAATTCGATTTCATATTTTTTATTTATATTTCACGGAATATATTCGTTTTATGTGTAAATTAAAACATATATTCTATGGTTCACAAAACTTCTAGTTTCAAGTTTACTTTATTTGAAAACAATCAGATTTTTTACAATTAATTTTAGGAGTCATAGGCAACATCTATTACTAGAAAAAATTATTTTCAAATTATTTTATATAAGAAAGTGATAAAACACAAAATAAATTTCGATTATTTTTAATATTATTATAATATTTAAATAAATATAGATTGTATTTTGTATTGTTATAGTATGTAATAGTGAGAAGTAATGACTCCAGACCACAAACCCCATATTTGTAGAACTGTTTATTTTAATGAAATGCATTTTATGTCCAGAAATACAAATGCTATTGTGAAAAGTTTTCTAGACCCCTTTTTTCTTAAAAAAGAAAGAACATTTTTTAGAGTGTTGTTCACGCTAGGGATTTTATGTATGGAAAGTCAATAACTTGCTGACAAAGATAGAAGTTGAATATTTTACCATACTTTATAAATAAAACATTAACAAATTTCTTGATTAAGTTTATGTGAAAGGAGCTAAAATTGAGATCTATATTGGACTCCAAAAATTCTTAAGACGAACCTAATTATAAAACAATACAAACTTCGCGATAATATACTAACGAGAAAAAAAACAGTTTATCAAAATTAAATAAAAATTATTCTACAAAGTATTTTTTTACTTAAAAATAAAAAAACTTATAATTTAAAATTGCAAACATTATTACTAAAATATTCATAAATCCATATAATTTTTTTAAATGTTGTTAATATGGTTTTAATTATAGATTGCATAATAGTTAAAAAATCATTCACTGATACTATTTGTATACTTCACCATCAAAAATAAAATACTAAGTTATTATTAATAAAAAATAATGAGAAAAAAATAAACAATGATCAATAATAATCTATTCGGATTTTAGTTAAATTCTGAAAATCCCGTGCTTATTAAATGGAATTTCATTAGCTGATTCATCAGAACTAACCAAGCATATCACCAATCGCACATTCGATTCTATCGTATTTCGTCAACACTAAAATTATATTAGAATTTTTCGATGCACACAAATTATTTGGAGAATAACCAAGAAAATTTTCACCTAATTATATTTAAAATCTATACAAATAAAACTTATATAAAACGAGAACAGAAGTTTGAAGACTTTAAATTGAAAACTTCCTATAAATTTATAAATTGTTATAATATTAGGTTGGTGCATTTGAAATGTCGTATTAATTTTACACAATTTAGTTAATGGGAAAAAAAATTGTTAGAAGTGTCAAGTAGATAAATATATCTGTTTGTTTTACATTTAAAACGCCACATTAAATAACAATTTTTAATTCCAAAATATCAACTAATGAGATACTTATTGTCATTCGTTATGAGTTATACGCGGAAACAATAATGACAGAATAGAATGAGTTAATTAAATAATTTCAATAAATTCATTGCTGATTGAAAGTTAATTGTAGTGAATTGCTATTTAATCACCAATATACATACATATTAATTCTATAAATAAATAATAACAATAATAAATATGGCACTGATTTAAATATTTAAAAAGGCTCCTTGAACATCGCTTATATTATATATTTCGATAGGACTCACTGTCATATTCGTGTAGGAGAGAAAGAACTATAAAAATTTTTATTAAACCAATTATAAAAATTTATAAAGCAAATAATTAAAGAACCTCATTGTTCAATAAATTTAATGAAAATGAAAATTTTAAGTTTTTAATATTTAATAAATACGTGATTGTTTAAAAATAAGTACTTTTTAAAAGCTAATAATTTGCTTTTATGAACTTTTATAGTTTGTATAAATAATAAACTTAATATTTATAGTTTTTTCTTTCCTGTTAATAATGACAGTGAACCTGTCGAAATATATTGTGTAAGTAGCGTTTTGTAATAATTCTATAAATGTCGTGTGTAGTATTTATTTTGTTTAACACATTCTATTGTCTTACTAATTTGAATTTCAATGCAGCTGAAACAACTCGTGATATTAAAAATATATGCGGTAAGACTTCTGTAAATGAAAAACCGGTGCATCATTGGTTTAAAAAATGTTGATGTAGATGAAGCGCTCGAAAATCAACCTCATAAAAATTCTTCAAATCAAAATTTATAACGATGTTGAAAACCTTGACAGAAGGAGATCCACGTTAAACTTGCATACAGAACGAAAGTTGATCATCAAACAATTTTACGACATTTCTAAGCAACAGATAAAGTCAAGAAGATGGATAATAGGGTGCCTCGTATAAGACAGAGTTATTGCATGTTTTCACATCTTACCATTTCTGGAGATAATAGTGATGTGCGTAGAAACATGCGTAGAAGAATGAACCCCCAAAATATGCGCAAAAACTGTAAGTACAACCAAAGGAGTTATTGTTTACAGTTTGGTCGAGTACATATGGTCTAATTGATAATTCGTTCTTACTTCACGGTAAAAGCATAACAACAGAAACTTCTTGCCAATATATTGAAGAAATGCAAAAAAATTTGAAAATACAGTGACCTTAACTCATAAATTGACAAGGACCTATTCTCTTACACGATAATGCAAGACATCATACAGCACATATAATTGTTCAAGAACTTAATGAACTCAATTGTGAAATTCTATAACATTCACTCTTTCACCGGATTTACCTTAAATTGACTCATTTTTCCAAACACCTGGATAGTTTTTAGGAGGGAAAGTTTTTAAAAACAAAGAAATTAAAACAGCTTTATTGACTGGAGTTTAAACCAGATTAAAAAAAATATATTTAAGATTTTGTAAATTGTTTACAATGAATGGAGTAATAATGAAAACTATTTTGATAATTAAGTCTGTTTTCAGAATTTTATGAGTTAAATTTTTTATTATAAAATCCGATATGCACCACACTAATAATATTATGTTATTATAAAACTAACCAAAACTAAAAACGTCCAAAAGTATACAAAAACCTTCCAATCCAAATAAGTCTAAGCATAAAAAATTGATTCCAGAACTTTTTAAATCTATTCTTTGTTATTTCCGTAATTATGAAATGGTTCATAACAAAACTTCAATATACGTAGAAACGTATCAGCTGGTTTCCATCCGGTCAGACACTTGTGCAATTAAATGGAACCTTGGTATACATCAATTATTACAATATTAGTTTTGTATATTTTTCCTTGATGACCACAAAAAAGAGCATGTGTCCTTGAAATAAAATATGAGCGACAAGTAAGTACTAGGGTTATGACTTTTTATCAACACCATGCTCCTGTACTGTAGTTTGATGAACTTTTACCTAAAAAGCACGAAATGAACTATTATTTGCATATCTTTTCAAAAAAGTTCACCCCGCCATTGAAAAATCGATTTTTTGACTACTATGTATTCAAATGTATTTCGAATGTCATAGTCAAGTAATACAATAAATTTTCAATCCAACAATGACTCAGACCGTTGACCTTGCTCTTGCTTGTTGCACAGAAGGAATAGAAGGTGCAATTTGTCTTTATTTTTGCATGATGAATAAATTTCCTCCATTACTTTGATTGCGAGCTCTGCGCATCGATTACTTCTGGGTATCTATAGTATGGATGGCTCTCGCTTCCAGTGATTTTTCAAAGAGCTTAAAGCCTTTTTGTATGGATTCAGTATTTCAGCCAAGTTATTAAAGTCGTTTTCGTTGTACAGTTGGTCTGTCAACCAATGGTCTGCCCAGCCATACAATATAAACCGACATACTCTCTGCAGAACTGTCCTTGTTGAAGGAATTAAAATGAAGGCCAGGATCGCTAGTATAGCTCTGGAGTTCCACCTCGCATTGCTGATGTTTTCTGAAACTTGATCAATGGAAAATGTCCCCTTTCCTCAAAAAATCGGAACACTCGAGTGAGATGAAACAGAAATTTCATATCATCTCTCCAACCTGATGTTTCGAGAATTACTTCTGTTCCGTTATCAAACTGTGTTTTCAGTTGTTCGTACTCCTTCAACAGTTGAGATATAAATGGATATTCGATGTTTGGCGATTGTGTTTTATTTCCAAGTTCTTCATCCATCACCAAACGGAGGATTTTCTATGTAATACATGGTGTTGACAACTGATAAACTGAGGTTTGTTGATGCGTTTCTCTGTGAACAATCGTTGCAATATTACAACAACACCATTCTTTTTTCCAGTGTTAACGCTGGTGGTATCTCAACAATCATCTGTATTGAATTCCATAGGTGAAATTCATCGAGGAATTTAGAAATTCCTTCAGCAATAGTTAACACCTGCCATCTACAAAGCCAAGGACATTCAATTTGATTTCTATATCAACTTGATAATCCACCCTGTCGATGTGCTTGCCATCAAAGTGTAAGGACCAACTTTCCATATACAACTTTTCAATCATTTCTTCCTTCAGCTTGATTGTCTCTTTGATTGTTCACTTCTAAATAGCTGATTGACATGGAGTTGGGATGTCAATGCCTTCACGAGCCAATTGCTTGCATATGTTAGCAGCTTTGTTTGTTGATATTCTTGAGGAGGTCACCATGTTGACTGCAATTTTGCTTTTATGATGTTTTATGCTTGGTGCAGGAGTTGTCTCATCTTCTTCTTCATTGTTTTCATATTCACTGTCGTCAGCCTCAGAGTCAGAATCACTAAAACCAGGATAGTAAGATGATGAGTTGGATGACTCATTAGAAAGTTTTTGTCTTTTAGAGGGATGGATCGTTTCTTTACTGGCCGCTTGGCCTGTAGAGTATCCCACTGTTCCTTTGCTTTCCGCTTTGAGATGGTACAATCGCTTGTCCTCGGAAGATAACCATGTTCCATCAACTTTAGTAATATCAAAAATTTCATCAAGGGGTTCGTAGCTTCCCCGCTTGACACATTCATCATAACATTTCAGTATTTTATCAAGCTTTGCTCGTATAACTTGATCAGATACATGAGGAAAATTCAGTTTATTCTTCCACAATTTGGTTACTTCTTTGGAAATTTCCGCTATTCGCTCCTTTCTTCCTTTGATTTTTGGTCCAAGGAAATGGTAGCGTCCGATAATTTGCTTTTGGAGAGGCATTCTGCACTTTTCTTCCAGTGAATATTCTTCCAAAAAGACCATTCTTCTTCTTTTATGCAAGTCTTCAAATTTACCAGATTATTGGTCCAGACATCCTTGTTCATCTGAATGCTACTATTGCTAGGCTTGTACGACGTCATGTGTTGCTTCTGTAATAACTATAAAATTAGATGATAAGCTATATATTGATTTTATATATTGAGCTATAAATTGTTCTAGAATGTTTTAATGTCTTCTAAAATATTCTGTTATTTTCCAAAATGTTCTAAAGTTCTAAACACTTCTAATCTATACAAGTTTGATTTGCAGGAAAGCCACACGTATTAGTAGTAGCAGTAACAAGATTAAATAAATGATCGAAACGTAATTTGAATTGCGGGGTGACATTTTTTTACAACCGAGAGGACTTGAACATGTTTTCTAATAAAAGTTCATCGATTTATCGACACAGGAAATTAATTTTTTTAAAAGTCAAAAAGTCATAACCCTAGTAAGTACACATAGGGGATGAAGACATAAATCTTAAATTTTATTAGATTAATATAATTGATGTTTCTGATTTTGTTGTTTAAAAATATTTTCTGGGGGAATAACTATTACTGTCATTTCATATACCTGATAACCTTTAATTATTTGTTTTTTTATAGATAATAAGGTCACTTCAAAGATTCTACAAAAGATTGGTTATAAAAGGAATTGAGTATATTGCTTTTGACTATAGAGTATTTTCTATTTTTCGTAAATGCTATTCGTATCAATTTCCTGTCCTCTAAATAAAGAAGGTGGCCAACACAAATATCAAAATTGCTTAGTTGGTCTTTAAAACCTTTATAAGATTGAACAATTTTTTTGAAGGACTAGCTTCTATCCCGTACTAACCGTCAGAATTACGCTCTTTCCTAATTATGCTATTGAAAGAAATTATAGAATATTCATTGAGAAGTCATATATAAAATATGGAAACCTCTGAAATACTTTATTCATGATCAATTTTCATTCATTTTTTGTTGATAAAGGATGCCTAAAAGATTTATTTTCAAAATAAAGGCTTGTAAAGTAGTTTCAACAGCTTGTTTAAATTGTTAAAAAAAGAGTCTTTAGCTTTGTATGTTGACATTTTGAAAAGGAAAAATTAAGGAAAAGAGAATATATAAACAATGTGATTTCAATATATAATAAAAAATAAATTTAATTAAAAAAATTTTTGCTGTAGTAATAATAACCGTAAATTTGACAACATGGTTGCTACAATATTATTTAGATGTGATCAGCACACTACTGTAGGCAACAGAAAAATTTTTTTACTCTTAAATTTTTCATTCCTAGTTTAATTTTTTCTATTTTCTTAATCATTTCTTCTTAGAGCCCTGGAGAATTTAATCAAATTTTTATCACAAGGTTTCATCAATGTATACGTGAATTTTTCAAAGGTAAAAGTGAAAAATATTACCCAACCCAATTCAATGATGAAATATACCAATTTTGATCGGTCTAAGAAAAATGAAGATCAATACGAAAACATTTTTATCTAATTGTCTAATTTAATATTATCATCGAATGTCTATAAAATTTTTTTTATTTTTTGCAATCACACATTTTAACTAAAATTGATAAACTACAACTACATATAATATAATTAATAGTGCATAATTTGTTTTAAATAGGCTGCTCAAGGAAAGATAATTTAAGAAAACAAATTCTTCCCAGAGCAGTAACTAAATCATTATTCTCATTATTAGATAAACCACATCAGATGAATTTATGCTAAAAATTCCTCCAATAAATAATCGATAGCTTTTCCATTTCTTTTTTTAATTACAAAAATTAAATGCAACATCATCTGATTACAGAAATTTCTTCAGAAAATCTCCATAAATTAAAGCAAAATATTTCATTAAATATCGGGATATTATCGGAATAAATACTTTCTTGAACAAATTTTACGTAGCAATAATTTATATTAATTAACTTCTAATGAAAAGGTAAAGAAATAATAACAACAGAATTTCCTGTAAAAAATTTTATGATAATAAGAAAAATTAACATGAATAAAATTTTGTGTCAAGGACATAATAAAATAAAGCAAGGTCGCTATTATTAATCTTTGTCGTTAGCAATAAATACGAATATGTTCATTCAACCGGATTTTATTCAAATATGAATTATATATATATATATATATATATACATGAAGATGAAGAAACTGATTATGATAAATTTAATGAAATAGTTAATAGAACAACTTTGAAGCAATCAAACAGCTAGAAAAAGGATTTCATGACTAATTAAAATGTTATTATTGGGTAAAACTGATTTTTGTAAGAAAATTGAGACATAAACCTTTGTAATATAAAAATAAATTGTATCAATACAGTTGAAAAAAATTTATAACGTCTTTATCCAGAATATTATTAGATTTGATTAATGAGTATCTGCAATAAATAATATGTTTGTTACAGATATTTATTTAAGAATATTTCCCATAATTTAAAAGATCTTATTTTTGAGAATATGAAAACAGTTATATTTTATAAAATTTAAAAATATATGCACTTTTTAATAACATGATATCACAAAGAAAACTTATAACAAGTCTTACGCAAAAATGATGGTAAAAACGTCCCCATACACATACATTTAATTATTTGGATACCATTTATATACTATGGCAAACTTACCAATGTAATTGTTTTTAAAAATAATTTATTATGAATTTTTAAAAATTTCATTTATCCATATGTTTTTCAATATTTAACACTAACTTTCGGTACTACCTATTTCAATAAATTGTTGAATCTAATTCAGAATTAACTTCTAGTAATAAAAAATGCAACTTTAATAACATTTTTGTGAAATCCCTCTTTATTAATCAATAGTAAAAAAAATTAAACTTATTTTTCATTGCAGATTAGATTAATGGATTAAAAAGGTTATGGATATTTTTGATTTTAATTGGAAGGCTTGTTTGTATAATAAATGAAAATATTTTAATTCTACAATTTGAAAATTTAAAAACATAAAAACAGATTTTATTCCTTGTAAAATTTAATACACAACCGACACTTTTATATATTTAAACAATACAATTGTGTTTAATTAAAATATAAAAGTGAAACTATTAAAATGGCCTATTGCTAAAAAATTATTTTATAACTCATAAATCCAGGAAATACACTGTCTAGAGAGAAATTTTAACATACGAACTGTTGGAGAATTTTTCATGAAGTTATTCACAGTTAATTGATGTCTTTTGTTTAGCAATTTCATAAATATAACAAAAAATTGTTTTTCCACAAATATAATTACCATATATTTACTTATTTAAAAAGAATTTCGATAATATTTTCCAAAATCAAACATTTTGAAATGAAACGATAATATTATTAGTTTATTTTATTATATTCAAATATTATCATTAAATCGGTTTGAATAAAAATTATGATAAAAATATACAAAAATTTTATCAATAAATTTTATCAAAATGCTGATATGTAATTAGAGAATCTTTAAAAATAGTATTAGACGAAAATAAATTTTATAAACCAATGTTGTTCAAATTCAAATTAGTAAGACAATAGAATGTGTTAAACAAAATAAATACTACACACGACATTTATAGAATTATTACAAAACGCTACTTACACAATATATTTCGACAGGTTCACTGTCATTATTAACAGGAAAGAAAAAACTATAAAAGTTCATAAAAGCAAATTATTAGCTTTTAAAAAGTACTTATTTTTAAACAATCACGTATTTATTAAATATTAAAAACTTAAAATTTTCATTTTCATTAAATTTATTGAACAATAAGGTTCTTTAATTATTTGCTTTATAAATTTTTATAATTGGTTTATTAAAAATCTTTATAGTTCTTTCTCTCCTACACGAATATGACAGTGAGCCTATCGAAATTTATCATAAAAGCGATGTTCAAGGAGCCTTTTTAAATATTTAAATCAGTGCCATATTTATTATTGTTATTATTTATTTATAGAATTAATATTTATGTATATATTGATGATTAAATAGCAATTAACTACAATTAACTTTCAATCAGCAATGAATTTATTGAAATTATTTAATTAACTCATTCTATTCTGTCATTATTGTTTCCGCATATTATTAGTTTACAAATTTATCGGACATCAAAGAAAAACAGTTTTCAGATATGAACTCAATGTGTTTCACAACTCTAAAAAACATATTTCTATAATTTCAAAAAAAGTTATACAAAAATATAATAGTCAAAGAGATATTTCTATAAAATATCAATTGCAACTTTAAAAGAAAAATCAGCTTTTAAATTTAAATTTGTTTAAAAAAGTTATTCATCTGAATTTTAAAAAAATCGTATAGTTATGATTTTCAATCTACGTCAATCTTTATTGTAATAGTTCCTAACATCACAAAAATTAGTCAGTTAAATAATTATCTCAACAATCGGTTGGAAAGATGTTTCTGAAAACAAAAGTTTCAACTACATAAATGTAAATTTGGTTATATCTAATCTACATGGCACTTATTTTTAAAATTTCTACTTTACAAATAATCAATAAATCAATTAGTTAAAATCGCGGTTATTCGATTGGAGCGGAATTGAACAGCCAATCGCAATGGACTCTACATCACATTCAAATACAACAGTCAAATACTATTTTATCAAACTTTGCTCTACAATCGGAACACTGAAATGAATAATGAATCAATATTTAGACCAAACTTATTGATAGTGCTAATTTTCATGGAAATCTAAGGAAATTTAAAAACGCTGAATTCGTTTTAAATTAATCAAATATTTTATTAAACACAACAGGAAAAGACTTATTTTCCGAAGAAATTGAAAAGGAAAATGAAGCATAGGATGATATTGAAATAGTAGTTTTAAAACATACCTTTTAATCATTACATCGATCTTTAACATTTCATTTATTTTTATTACGACTATAGATTAAATTTTTGTTACATCAGAAATTAAATTTCATTTATAGTCGTAGTGAAAATAAATATATATTAAAAGTAAACAAAAAACAGATGAAAGCCTAAAAAAGGATTTTACTTATTGTGCATGATAAGGCTCAGGAAAACATTACTGTAGAATATAGTTTCATAAGTTTTTTATATGAATATATATATATGTTGAGATTATCAAAATATTCAACTAAGTTTAATGATCAAATTTTTCGACATTATTATTCAAATTTGTAAAGTAATTACAATATATTCATTTTACTTTACTTCAATTTAGATAATTGAATGAAAATTCGAGATATTTTTCATCACAAATAAACAATAAAAAGTACTCAAGTTATGAGAATCACTGAATTATTATTTCATTTAATTTTTGGCTATTTTATTTCTATTTTTATTTCTATTTTATTTATTAAAAAGAGCTTGAAGACTATAAATCAGTGAATCATTACAAATGAATAAATATATTATAATTCTATATTTATCACTTAAATTGGAAAATGAATGGATAAAATCATTTTTAACTATGGTGACCAAATTCTTTCGGAAAATAAAGAACATAACGAAGAAAATACCAGTGCAATACCAGTATGGTCACCGTATTTATAAAAAATATATATTTCAGAAACACTTTGAAAAATATCTTGATTTTATATAAAATTCTTAATATTTAATTACAGCTTTCAAAGTAAAAATAAGCAATTTATTCTGATATAAATATTTTACTTTCTTACTGACTAAATAATATTTTTCCCCAATTTTTCTCTATCCTAAAACTGTGAATCATTCAGTTCTTTATGGTATTTCATTTTATTGAACATGCCATTTGAATAATGAAACAACAACAAAAATATTGGTAGTTAAAATGGCCGGATAAAGCAAAATACATAAAAAGGGAGTAGATTGCAATTAATTTTTGAATCTTATTTTTATCTCAAAAATTAATTATTTAAAAGCTACAAGTTAAAAAACCAGTTAAAATTAGATAATTTTAAAAAACAGACTCAAACAACAAATGAAATAATTTATCTTTACTGTAATAAAAAGATTAAATAATAATGGTTTTAAGAAAAAATATTGAAATTCAATAAATTACTTGAAAATTCGATAAATTTCGATTCATCATGGCACTTTCGTCATGCGGACCAATCGAATTCATCATTGGTGTAAGAAATCTTTGTTGTTGGTCAGTTAAAGTCATAGTGTTCATTTGGGATAGATGAGGTTTGATGTCATTTGATATTAAAGGTTGGTTAGAATTCGAACTTCCAGAAACCGATGTTGTGGTTGTACTGGTTGTTGTAGAAACTGTTGACGATGCCACAGAGGCTTTAGCATTTGATTTGCGTTTTTTAGACTTTGATTTAGACGAAGTCGATGTTGTAGTTGTTGTGCTAGAATTTGACGATACATTTTGACCACTCGGCATTGGACCATTACTGGCAGCAAGTGCTGCTGGAGGCGTAGGACCTCTGTGGTGAGGATACATATTTGGAAAATTTTGATGCATTGGATGATGATGAGAAGGCATATGTGGATAATTAGGATGCACCATACTCCAGGAAGGATCACATATTTGTGGACAACGTGCTTGCTGCTGCTGCTGTTGTTGTTGTTGTTGTTGTTGCTGCTGTTGTTGTTGTTGTTGCATTAACATAGCTCTTTGATTATTTATTGAATCATGATGATGTGGATGATACATTGGATGAGAATGATAACCAGGAGGTGGCGGGGCTCCTATCAATTGGTATGATCGTTTTACACCTGCGGCAGATGGATACATAACTCCCGGTGACGGTTCCATTGGTACTGGATGAGGTGGAAACGATTGTCTAATTAAGTTAGGCCGATGTCCCGGCATCATATTTGACACAACGGGCAAATTATTGGGCATCATTGTCGGATTACCAGGACCAGAACCATTGGTATACTGGACCATTTCACCAGTTGGAAATCTATTACTCATAACATCATGAGCTTGTTTTTCTCTCATATACTCCATTCTAAGCAATTCCCATTGCCTTTGAGCTGCTTCACTACATGGTGGGTTATTGTTATCACCTCCCATCATAAATGCTTGCAGTTCCGATGAAGACATTTGTTGATTTGAATTCATATGATATTGACCAGACATTTGTTGTTGTTGTTGCTCCGACAGAAAAGGATGGCATTGCCCTATGTTAAAAATAAAACTTTTGAAAAAGAAACTAAAAACGAATGAAATATTTAAAAACGGATTTATTATTTTATTTCACAAATCGAAAATAAATGATTCAAAATAAATACAAATGCTATTTGAGTAAGGTCTTAATTTACAATTGAGAACAATAAATTGAACACATGGAAAGGGATAAAATAACATTGTAGAAATTTGCCACAGGGATTGAAATAAAGTTGAATTATTATATTGAAATGACAGTAAATAAATGAATAGATAAAAATACAAAACGCATAACATAGTGCAAATATTTCATGAATAAGACTAATCTCATTCAAATTGACATGTACTAGTCTAAGTACATTGGATTTTGCTGAATTTCACTGGTAAGATAAAGAAGTATTGTACATATCAAATACCAATGGAATTGAGAACTTTTTAAAAAAAACACGTGCAAAAATCAATAACCAGCACAGTTAGCATTAGAATTTAAAACACAACTTAATGAAATTAATAAAATGAAACCAGTAACTTTGATAAATTGAAATATAGATATGATTGACGACATTAAACCATAGGCAAATACATTCGGTTACTCTCACCGTATATTATTTACAAATCTGTTTACTTGTTTACTTTATCAATACATATGGTAAAAGATCAAAATAGTAAATAATTTGACTCTATACTATAATTAGATAAACTCCATTGAGTAAAAATTGCATTGGTGAATGGACAAAACGGAAACCGTTAATTCAATAATTATAGAGATTAATTAATTAAAAAAATAAAATTGTGAAAATAAATTATCTGTATGTTAGACGAATTTTGTTTTGCTGTTTTCCACTCAAACCACAGGAGGAGCTTTAAGCTGTCCTCCATAAAACAAAAATGAATCAAATTTTCAATTTAAATTGAGGGTGATTATTTGAGTAATTTATTAAATAATAAGTCGAATCTATAGAAATGATGATGTGGTAATCAGCATTTGGGAATTACTCATGTTTACCGTATATCACGGCATCATATCAAATAATCAGTAGTTTTGGCAAGAAAATTACTAATTTCCATAGACAAATCGTCGTTGATAAATCAAATGTCACAGTTCATAAACGGGAAAAAATATCCTACAAATATAGAATGATAAAAATCAAATTTAGCTTAGCAGTAGAATTGTAATAAAAATGTGGATTTGTTTTAATGAAATTATAAATAAACAATTATCAGCCTACTCTGGCTTTCAAATTGGGTCATAATTTCACCAGTGGGACAAATGACCTGAAAACAAGGCACAGTGGAACACTGAAATAAATTGCAAACTTTATTGGAAATATTTTCCAATGGGTCTGAAATTATGAAAGAAATATTGATTCAAATAGGAATCAAGATTAAATAAATACTATAGAAATTAACTAAATTTAAGAATAAATATGCAGGAAGCTAGATTCATTTGAAAATGGCATTGGGAAAGTGTATTTCTTATATATTACTACCTTAACTAAATTTAAACGTTATCGAATCATTGTTAACCCTTTTCTGGTGTAAGTTAGTTCGCGGAACTACAGCTGTGACCAAAAACATTTTCTACATTAAAAATAATGCATAATGAACGGTGGATTTTCAGTAGTTTTCAAGGATCATTTGTATTTCCTGCCGCCAAATCAGACTATAAATGGTGAAAAAATACCCTAATGTGCTTCAACACACTTTAAAAATTCGCATGGGACTTTTGAAATATATGAATTTCACCTAGATGGAGCTAGATATTCTGAGCGATTCATATCCTAAAATAACTTCTAGAACAGAGAATTCAAGTTCTAGTCTTTGTAATGGACGGCTTCTCTAGTAGGCTTAATTTTTGGTATATATTTCATGTGCTACAGGTGCTTATTGTCCCCTTCTTTTACAAGATTTGACCTCTTTACACATTAAGCGTAAAGCAGGTAGACTTTTTATGAATTAGTTTTAAAATAAATACTATGCATTAAGCATAGAGGCAGAGAGTGTCTCCTGGGCTCCAGTCGCTACAGTAATAAGTTTAAAAAAATTTAGAGTAATTAAAATTAAAAAATTAAAAGTTTTTTTTAGATCTAACTAAATCTAATTCGATTGAAAATTTATGGAATACTTTTTCTAAAAAAGATTAGCTATCAAGTTCTACAAAAAAATCTTTTGAATTTGTAAAATGAAAATTCAGTTAGTAATGGACATTAGGAATTATACTTTCGATGCTCACAACGGTATAACTGGTACTGAATAACAAAGATGTAATTTTACAACATATCTGCGTTATAATATAAATTTCAACATTAACATATTTTAATAAAAACCTTTTGGCCACGACATCATTATTGGCCAAAACCAAGTTCACGCACGATTACAGATTTTTTCACACTTGAATATTCCACCAAAGTACAAAACTATAATTAGTTTCAAAACACATTTTACTTCATTTGGTCTCTTCAATAATGAGAGGTTATCCGATATAAATATTTGCATTTCTCATTTAAAATTAGTTCAGTTCACCTAATATAATTTCTGATATTCCCTCTCGACTTTCGAATCTTTGGAATGCTAGTAAAAATGCATTATCATCCAAAACAGTCTGTCAATTCCAAATAGACAGCAAAATCCACTGCTATTCATTTAACTGTACCCAAAGGTTCGTCAGACAGAAATTATGGCAATGGTGATTTATTTGAATTTGGCCTGTTGCTTTTTTTCGGCAACAATAATAAATTAATTACCTCCCGTAACTGTGGAATCCAAAGCAAATTATTTATTTCCCTTAACAAGTGATTAAGACCACTCAATTTTTTTATTATTAGAAATATCAGCCAACTTTTATCTCTGAGAATAATTGAATATTTTAAATCTTTTCAAATAATAATTCTAGCTTCAATTTAACTATTACTTCTCCATTATCAAGAATAGGATTTATTTTTATTTTTTCATTGTTTTCATTTAAAAAAATCATTTAATAAAATCTAAAAATGAATGTCTTATATCAATTGTTAACTTTTATTATAAATTCCATGTAGTATATTTATGAAATTTCATATAAACAGGCAAGTTGCATTTGTATTTGCCTGCCACATAAAAAATTCCCGAACGGTGTAATATGACGTAATGATTTTTTTATATTCAGAAAAAGAAAAAAAAAGAAAACGAGTAGTCATATTTTCAAATGGTCAATATATCCTCATTTGATGGTATTGGCTATCTAATTAATACAATATAGACGTGCAATATATCAAATAAAAGGGCCCTGAAAGTAGAATTAAACTTCTCCGGCTTTTTAAATAGTTTGAGAATTACATTCAGATTATAAGATAATATTAATATTAAAAATTAAATTAAAAAATTTCATGAAAAATCTTCAATAACGGAATAATTTAGAAGACAAAATTCAGATAAATAGGCCACCCCTTTCATGGTGTTTATTAAATAATATTTTCAACTTAAAATAGATTTTGTTGACTTATATACGAAATTTATATGATCTTTCTTTTCTTTTTGTTTCTTTTATCGTGAAAGCAGTCAACAATAAATTAAGCAGCAAATGAGCCACCTATTTTTCGGAGTTCATTACAAATGAAATAAATTATTAAAATTAAGTAATGTTTTAAATTAGAATTATTCATGGTGAAATGACAATTAACTTAACCTTCTATCAATTCATATTTGATTGCACATACGATAAAGAAAGTTCATAAATATATTTACATATTTTGTATTAATAGAAAATAAAAAATACAGTTATCACACTTAAAATGGAGTCAGAAAAAGATTTAAAATATATAACCGCCATAGCACTTAGAGTTTCTAACAAGTTTAAATATTAAAATGCAACTTTAATTGATATTCAATTTGACTTTTCTAATTAACCATATGACGCGATTGTAAATCCATACAAAAGTCTGTAGGACAGGCATTCTAATATATTTGACAGGCAGCGAAATATTGATTAAGTAATGATAGAGTTCACAATAGAATAAAAATACTGATTGAGTTAATAAACCACCACAAAGACACATTGTCTTAAATAGTTGATACAATTCACATATCAATATACAGATTTGTGAGTTGAAAACTTTTAGCTTTACCGTCGTTGTTGTATTTTATATCACCATTTCAAAGAACTGCTAAAGTTGTTTAAATTTCACAAATTGGTGTTAATACAATTTCAACACACAAGTACAAATATGTGCTATTAACACATCATTATAGGTATGAAGTTAATAGATATAAAATACCTGAGAGTGCTGAGTGCATTGGAGTAGATCCATTATTATCTGGTAGCATTATTGTATTGTTATTGTTATTATTATTATTGTTGTTGTTGTTGTTATTATTATTATTGCTAGTATTAATTGAAGGAATAGCATTCATATGATTGATGTCCTGATTTGACGGCTCGATCCCAGTATTGGATTCACATCCCATTGCTGATGTCATTGCTAGAGTGCCAGGAGTGGGCATCTGATTGGATGAAAGTGGCCTGGAATTCATATCAGGTAGAGCTGGAGCAGTACTAGGTGTTGTTGTGGTAGCGGTTGATGATGTGGATGTTTGGGATGAATTAGATGAACTCGTTGCAGGTTGAGATTTGGTTTTGAGAATTGTTGATTGGATTTGTTCGAGCTTCGCCATCTTATGTTTACGATTTTCTAATTGTTTCTGAGTTAATTGTTCATAAGGCTTTTGTATCAGTCTATTTGAATTGTATTGCTGTTGTATAAAATCTATCACTGCAGGATGATTGTTATGAAATTGATAAAGTGTTGTTCGTTGCTTGGAGAGTTCCACAGCCGCGTCATTAGCCATTTGTGTAGTAAAAACCATAGC
This sequence comes from Schmidtea polychroa, assembly GCA_959609185.1. Taxonomy (NCBI): domain Eukaryota; kingdom Metazoa; phylum Platyhelminthes; order Tricladida; family Dugesiidae; genus Schmidtea; species Schmidtea polychroa. The sequence goes on from CAUHTR010007931.1 coordinate 69,805, forward strand.
TTGTCCGGGTGCACTAAGAGCTTGATTAGGTCCCCCGCCAATCATAACCATAGGGGTGTTACTTGGATAAGGAAATCTGTGCTGATTTGGATATCTCATTTGACCTCCGACTATAGCATCTGAATATGAATTGAATAAAAATGAACAAGTGAATGGCAAAAAACATTTATAAAGAAGACCTAAAATGGATCCAATTTCAACTTGAAATTTTTAAAGTTATAACTAGAAAATTCTAATTCAATGATATCCTGGTCGTTTCAATTTTTATGAAAAATTTATCCATCTTTCAGTTTTGGTTTATAGTCAGCGTTCTCTGGTGGCAACAATTTTGAAATCTTTGTATAGATGATATAATGTTTCAAATATACTATTGGAAATGTAAGGATGCAACAAGTTATTAAATTAATAAAATTGAAATGTTCAATTTCCTTTTTTCAGATTCAATAGCGAAATAATTCTTTAAGAGAATAATTGGAGTCATCGTAGTTTAGTAGAATATTTTTGAACTTTAAATATGATTCTACATTGAAAAATATCAGCAAAAAAACAAAAAAACATCAGAAAAGGTATATCATATAGGCAGAAGACTTTATTAAAAAAAGGCCAGAATTCAAAAAAAATTTAACCAGAGCCTTCAGCATCCAGTATACTAAAGCTGAGCAGCTGCATATTCCTCAAAATTCATTTATTAAATGAAAAAGATTGTATATATTGTTGATGGTTTCCTGTTATATATATATATATATATATATATATATATATATATATATATATATATATATATATATATATATATATATATATATATATGTGTGTGTGTGTGTGTGTGTGTGGGGGGGATTATATTTATATATTTTAGTTTAATAGAATTGATTTATTAAAACTGTGATTCCAGGAGGTGGCCAAAAATATTGACAGTTTTTAGCCAAATCTCCAATAACTACACTTTATTTTTGACAATTGTTTTTTAATTCAGAATTTTAGGCATTTAAATATAAAAATGTTGAAAAGTTTAAGATAAAATTTAGATTACAACAATTCATGTAAATTGCCGTCATTAATTTTTTATTGAAAATGAAAATAACCAATTTCATTATCTTCCAACATTAATTATAGAACGAAATAACTATTAATATTTCATTTTTTAATATTACGAAATGTTCTTCGGTTTCATTTTTTGGTGTGATACTAACAAATTCAGTATTACTATATTGCCAGAGGAAATATTATTACGCAATAAATTGTGCTAATACTTTATTACGTAAACGATTTAGTTTTATGAAAATGACGATTTATTTCAACACAAATTCGAAGGGATAAATTATTAATAAAAAGTATAAATTATTTTAAAAATAATAATAATAATAATAATAATAATAATAATAATAATAATAATAATAATAATAATAATAATAATAATAATAATAATATAATGAATAATTTAACAAAGGTTTTCCACCATTTAAATAAAAAAAAAGAATTATAAAGAATTATAAGTAATGTTAATATATATATATATATATATAGTAGACATACAAGAAATAAAAAACAACAACATACCTGGCATGTGCTGAATGGGATGCATTGATGGATGATACAAATTTTGATGTGGTTGTGGATATGACATAGGAATATTTGAAGGATCTATTTTTTGTTCTCGACTTTGGCAAGAAGTTATTCTAGGAGAGGTTTTTATTTGGTTGTTTTCAGCAGACGGTGTTGATGGAGCTCCATGAACACTCTGAGCTGGAGAAGACACAGAGCCGTACAAAGGAGATGGCATGTGAGCCTGTGAACCAGGATAAGAATTACTACGTGGAATCAATTGCTGGTTTTGATTTACCGTATTTGAATTCACATACATTGATCCAGAAAATGATTCTAAGTTAAAAATTCTTTCGTTGAATATATATAGTGTAGAATTAATTGATAACAATTTTGTGTTATATTTTTTAAATAGTATTGAAAATTTATTTTGAATTTTTAATTATATAGAAAAGTAATACTTTCATTATCATTTTCGATAATATTAAATACGATCATCAAAATTATAATTTCATTTCATAACTAGATCAATATAGTCAATAAGCACAATTGAAAGTGCACCACCGAATCCAAACCATTGACCAGTTGTTTCCAAATATTTTATGCTTTAAATAACGAAAACCAAGATTGCGAAGTAAAATTTTAAAAAAATTGTCAACTTGACACTCATATAAATGCTTATTTGAAATTGTCAGTAGTTTTTAAATAATATTTTAAAGGAAAATTTTCACAATCTTCACTGATAGGAAAAATATTTTAAAAACTTACAGGATTTCCAGCTTGGTATTTTTTGAGTAAAAATCAAAAATTAAAACACATTTATTAATCAGAATTTCATGAAAATGCTCAAAATAATCACTATATAACTCATATACCTCCACTAATTCTCATTGAATGTGACAAATAAATTAATTGTTGAACAGTGCCAAATGTTGTTTATAACTACATAATTGCAAATAAAAACTTTTTCGGAAATCCTGTATAAAATTATTTATTTTTTAATTACTTATAATAAAATTATGAGAAATTCAGAATGAGGTGAATCCATAAATAAAATTTTCAATTTCAAAACTCGGCTTTAAAAAACTGAATCACGATTTGCTGTAAACACTTTTGGTCTTCCGCGGAAAAAAATAAAAAGCGCGCCAATTGAGTGATTACTTTATTTGGCATTGTATTATTTCAAAGACAATTTTACATCATTTACAATAAACTCGTTTGAGTTATGTATAGATATGTAAATAGTAAATAAAGAGTAAAGAAATATTTCAAAGAATCAGGATTAACTATTGCGGGAATTAACTGTTTCGGGATCAAATGTCGTGGATTCCTTACAAGATATCAATTTAAAATTACTTTATATATCTCAACTCCAAGCCAATCGCGTCAAGAAATGACCACAGAACATGACATTTACCTCTTGTGACAAAAATTAGACTGTTTTAATTTCATAAGATCTTTGTCAAATTGTTAAATAATGATAAAAAACTTTATAAAAATAATATTTTTTTAGAAATTGATAATCAACAATAAATAATCAAGATGTGAAAATGTGATACAAACTTGGTGACAATTAACTGAATTTTTTTTACTGTTATTTTAATAAAGATAATAAAATTGAGATAATATTCAGATTGGAGTTTAAGGCAAAGGTTGGTTTTTTTTAAATCTAGATTGTGGTTTCCTGGTAAAAAAAAGAATCAATTAAACACTTATAATTATAGTCAATTTTAAAAATATAAATAGAAAAATAATAATAAATGCGTTACCTTGATTATCAGTCATTTCTTGCTTTACTGAAAGAGCATTATTTGAGGATTCGATACCATTGTTTGTAGTGTTATTCTGACTAACATTTATACTTGATGCACTTCCTCCTCCTCCACCACCACCACCACCGCCACCACTATCTTGCAATTCATACATATTTCCAGAACAAATAGACAATTGTTTTGGAATCGGACCATTTGTACAATATTCCGCCGGACCGTTTAACTCATTTTGTTCTCTAAACAATAAATTGGAAACAAATAATTCCGAATTTTCTTGAGATAATTCTCCACTATCTAGAGATGTACTAACAACTTCTAGTAAATGATCCTTCAAAAATGCTCGTAAATCTCCTTCTTCATCGGCGTGGCCGAGCGATTTTATAAACGCACGCCACTGATCTATTGTGGGACCAACAACCACATCCCATTGGGCCGATAGAGAACTTTGAGGTTTTTCACGATATAGCCGTAAATCTTAATAAGTAATATAAAATAAAATGTAATAACCAGTTCAATGGAACTTTTTTTTACATTAAACAATGAACTTAAAAGGAAACAAAAGAAAATTAAAAATTGTCTTACTTATTGAAAAAAATTATCTGAAAAAATTAAGTCAATAGTTTCTAAATTCTTAGAATTTTTAAAAAATGCTTGAAATTATTTAAAAATTAAATTGAGAATTATGATTGATTAAAGATTCCTAAAAAGATGATTACAAAACTAGACCAAATTCAATTATTCAACCTTGGAGAAGTACTTTAGGAGAAAACAAAAGTAAAAATGAATTAAAAGTTAAAAGTTCAATCAAGATAATTCAAAAAATGATAATTACAGTAAACATGGGAAAAGAAAGTCAATTGAGTTTTTTTTATAATAAATTATTATTTCGTTCTTCTACTGATTTTTTTAATTTGCATATTCACAAAGCTGGTAAGCAGGTTTTATGATGTGATTTTTTCTAAATACGTTGTAGTCATATAAGATAATATTTCACCGCCACTTTTCAATCTTTGATATTATTTAAAAAATACTTTGAAACAGTTTTCTGAAATAGAAAACCTATAACTTGTCTTCTAAATGTTGATCATAATATAAAAAATAAATTATAAGTGGAAAAATAACTAAAATCAAAATTACGAATAATTAAATTTTAAAAATTAAAATTAAATACACTTGAAAGAATTTAATTTGCTGCAATTTAAGCAGCTGCCTGAACATTGAATTTGCCATCATTTTAACAAGTGTAATTTATATGGCTAAATATCAACTCCACACCGGTTATTGAGATTGAAATAATTCTGATAGAATTTCACTTGTAAATCTTTTTTTTAATCTTTTCTCACGGTTGTATAGTTTTTAATATATATATTCAAACAGAACATGTTAAAGGAAAATAATTTAATTATTTGAAATTCGATTACAAATAAATAATTTGAATATTTCTCAATTCATTTAAGAATATTTATGGTTTATTAAAAGTTAATTCAATAAAATCAATATTGTGGAACTATTTCCCAATAAATCAGTTTTATGAAAATTTTATTCGGTTTGCATGCGTTTATATGACCGCCAGAACAAATATGAAATATTCAGTAACAATGGCGCCTCTAAGTCGATTGCACCTTGGCATTGTTCATGCCATTTCTGCAACGTAGAAATATCTATTTCATTAAAAAAGTATTAACAATTGAAAATTTGCATCCAGTTCTATTTAATTAAAATGAAACACTAGTCAAAATAATATTTACTTTAAAAAATAACCCTTGATTAACCTTTTCTAAGGCAAAGGAAACTAAAAGTGATGTAAAACTCAAAGTTTATTAATAATAATTATATAGTTACAAATGATCATAAAAAATCTATGGTTTCAAATACTATAAATTTGTTCTCTTGTGGCTCGATATATGTCAGTAGTTGTACCAAAAGTAAAAGTGATTACCGACAGCGTTACACTTAGATATTTTTATTAGTTTAAAATGGTGTACAGTATATTACCACCACCTTAGAAAGGGTTAAAGCAAATCCGAAAATTTAAATTTTTGATCTTTTGTCAAAATGGAAACTCATCGAAAAAAGAAAACAGATCAAATGTGTCGAAAAAAATAATGTCAAAAAAAATGATTAAAAATGAATTCAATATGATATCTTATGATTGCCAAAAGTATTGAATTTACTCAATTTTAGATTTTTTGCCTCTTTTTCAATAATTTTTTTAATAATTTAAAACCCAAATATAAATGGAATTATTCTGACATTTAATCGTGTCATTATTAAAGTATTTGAGTTTAATGTTAAAAACAATTAAATTCTGTTTATAGATAATAATAATAATAATAATAATTATTATTATTATTATTATTATTATTATTATTATTATTATTATTATTATTATTATTATTATTATTATTATTATCAATATTATTATTATTATTATTATTATTATTATTATTATTATTATTATTATTATTATTATTATTATTATTATAAAATGAAGATTTCTTTATAGCAGCATAAATTAAATGTTAAACCATTAAACGGTAAGATAAGCAGTAAAGTGTGTATTAAATGAAAAAAATTTTGATTTCCAGATAATCCTTTCAATTTCTGGAAATTTAGCTGTTTCAATTTTCAAATGATTTTGGTCTATCTCTTAAATTCAATTTTTGCCTTTAAAAAAGTTTAAAATTCTGATTAAATAAATAATATTAACTCCAAATTAGATCATAAAAATATTAAATTTTAAATTACTTAAGGCTCATCAAATACTTTATTAATTTAGAAAACAATTAGAAATAATTTTTTTAATAATTTTAAACCCAAATATAAATGCATTTTACTTCTTTTCCCTAGAAATTCTTCCTTCCCTTAGAAATTGTTATTATAATTCTTTATATTTTAAAAATTTTTTAAAGAACTATCTTATCATTTACTTGTTTAATATATTTTTTTGAAAATTATTATGAACTTATTTATAACTTAATCAAATATGTAGAAAATTTTACAAATTAGTCTTTTATTAAATAATTTAATAAAATCATATAGAATTACACAAGGCGTTCTTTATTGTCGTATACAGTAAAATAACTGTAAATGAATATTTTCCATTGACCTAGCGTTAAATTTCATTTTGTTATTGACAAACATCAATAAAATTAAAACAAACGCCGAAATATAAAATGAATGACTGGAATTAAAATTCTATTAAAATTAAATATCTCGTCGAAATTATTATTTTTTCGATACCATTACATCAAATTCATACTATGATGTTTTGATAGTATAGCCTAAAGTTAAACTATAAAGTTCGAACAGTTATGTTCTTGCGTTTTACATAAAATTATAAAATTTCCTTTCCATATATAAAGTTTTCTGTGATAATAATTTAAAATATAAATTGTTTAAATTAAGTGTTAAAGTAATTTATTATAAGTTATTGGAAGTATTCAAAATATTTATTTCAAATTCCTTTATATTTAACTGAAAAACACTGAAAAATTGGATGTTAGCTAGAAAGAAAAAGCTAAAACAAATTTATCACAAATTATATATATCCAGTGTCATTATTTAAACACTTGACTGTACACAGGATTTTTGTTTTGTGTTTTTGAATCGCTAACAAAATTATTTATCGTCAAACCCATTTTCAACAATTATCATTGCGACTTCATTGACTAATAGGGCTTTGGAACAGACAAAATAACGTCTTGTAAAAAGGATATTTCTAGGTTATATATCTCATGGTGGAAATGATAATGCGAGTTAGAAAAAAATTATGTTGACCTAGAAATTCCATATAAAAAACATGTGTAAATTTTATGATGCCAGAGCCCATCGCTGTAAAGATCTTGTTGCTTCAAAATAACTAACAAATTTCTAAAATACAAATTTTATTTATAAATATTTTTACTTTCCATGTTTCAATTACAAACAGCATTGACTATCTAATTCCGTGTTTCCCCTAATTACAACATGCTGGTAATCATTTATATACATGGGCAATACTGGCATATATCACTACAATTTTGGCTTAAATTATCATTAAATATAAATAAGATTAAGAAGATTCTCTTCGCCCTGGTTTAATTTAGTTTCGCGCAACAGATATGGCAAATACTTTTACATGAATGATCAACCGTATATCCCGGTTCGGATAACCCTGCCTTATACAATTCTTTATTAACATGACGAAATTAAATTTTATAAAAATTATGTAAAGAACGCGTTGATTAAAATTAAAAAAATCCGAATAAATCTGGTATTAGAAGGATTATTTTTACTCAATTGGTCAGTCAGTATTTCATGAATATAATGTAGTTATTCGAGAATATAATTCTTGACTGTGTCATGTTATAAATTACAAGTTCACTTTTGAGCAATATTTTCACTATTAGATCAATACAAAATTAAAAAAACAATCTATTAGAAATTCAATTATTTAAATATCGATTCGATTCTAAATTATTTGTTGTATAATAAATTCTGAGTTTAATTAAAAATGTTTTAATTTTATAGAATTCATTAACATAAAAATTTTGAAAATTTTTTTTTATTTTGAAAGACTTTTTACGTGGAAATTATTTACGAGTCGTAATGACAGAAAATTGAAGATAAATGTATTTTTTGGCTTATGAGTGCTAGGTTCATTAATTAAACACGTTTGCTGCCAACTACGAAATAACTCCAATATGATATTTCATTTATTACGCCAACTACGAGTTAACTCGTAAAACGATAATTATTTTTGTAGTCATGTATTAGACTGTTAGTTGAAGATATATACTAACTCAGAAGGGTTTGTAAAATGAATATGGCTACTTAACACGTTCGTTGTCAACAACGAGATATCTCAATGCAAATATATTAATTGAGAAAATATGAAGATAATATATTAAGATAATATGCCATTAAAAAATATTAATTTTCAGAAAATAACCCCTAAACACGATGTGGCTTGCACGTAAAAATATGAGATCGTGTGTTGCAGCGAATGTGTTAACCATTTGATTTACCCATTTATGGCGGTATTGGGATTTCATATTCCAATTTATCAAATATTAACTGAAATAATTATGGCCATTTAAAAAAGCATTTAAAAAAGAAATATTTGATAAAATTGGACAGTTTATATATCATTCGATAAATAAAATTCGATTTTTAGATAATATTGAATTAAAAAGATAAAAAATAAAAGTTATGGTAAATTTTTAATGTAATATAATGAATAACGGACAAATGCATAGATCTGTTAAATTCTGTCACATCATATCCAGAAATCGACCGATAAAAATATTGAAAAATATATAAATAATTTTGAATAGAAATTTAATATATTTGTTTAAATTGCATGATATAAATCAATGTTGGCTAGTTATTGATTAATGTGAAGAAATAATCGTCTTGGATAGGTCCAGGTGCATAAATATCATAATTAAATGACTCAGCTAAAACAGAATTTTTATTAATGAAAATATCAATTGAATGGTAAACATTTTACAAAATATTAACCTCCATTATTATATATATTTATTTTCACATTTGTTTGAGATTCGTTCATTACTCGTGAAAACACTTTCTCATGAAAACCTAAGTTCCAAATTAGAAAAACAAACTTTAAAAAATAAATAGTGTTTTTCTTGATTTATTATGTTATAATTTCAAAGTTTCTCTTTAATTATTGATAAATTAAGTGCTAACAATTATATATAAACTGAGTACATACAAAGACCAAAACGAGGTACTGTACATTCGTAAGGTAGAATAGTAAGAACGATAAATTTTTTACTGTGTTAGTAAGATATAGTGAATTAAAAAGTGATTTTGTTTAAAAAATATATGAAGACACCAATGACTTCATGGACGTTAACTGAACCCTAAAATTTGGTGACCTTAATTCATACTTCTAGAAAACATGAAAAAATAACAAGTAAACTATTTTCCGTAAAATTTACTTAAATGAAAAATAAAATGAAATGTTTGAGATATCTATAATTTTTCATTATACAAATGTAAATAGTATAAAAACATACTTTCAGTTGACAATCTTATGAATTGTTTCATTGACTGAAATAAATCATAATCGGATAATGACAAGTCACGAGAATAAGCTAAATGAAGTCAAAAGTCCCTCAAGTAGATTCTCTTATGATTTATTCGTTACATATGGTCTTTCATTATAATGCAGCAATATTATTTTTTTTCAATGGTAACTGAAAGGTATTTTTTTTGAATATTAAGGCATTTACGTTTACAGCGGTTGTCGTAAAGAATTTTTCCACAAGGTTACCGGATGTAATCAAAGACACAATAAATTATTACACGAAAGACAACGCAGTGAGAGTGAAAAAGGTAACAACACGATGTTGACCCAGAAAGGGATGAACGAGAAAAACCTAAGACCTTACTTTAGTTTAAGAACAATTCCAATCTACCTGGAAAATGGGAACAAGAAAATAAAAGTCAATGCACTGTTAGATGATGCAAGCTCAGTAAGCTACATCAATCTAAGAATTTTAAAGGAGCTTGGTTTAAATGGGGTTGAAAAGAGGACACCGATAAGGGTTATCGGCGGTAATGTCCAACAAATGATGGCTACTCCAGTGACTATGAAGTTAATTAGTAACGACGGCCGATTGACTAAGAACTTCAACGCACTGGCCATCAAAAATATCACGGGAGAAATGAGGGTAATAAATTGGGCGAGAGAAAACATAAGTGGACTCATCTTAAGGGAATTTATTTTCCGATGCTAGACGAAAGACAGGCAGTTGAAGTTTTAATTGGGGCTGATTATTTAACGCTTCAAGGAGCACTCAAAGAAATCGATGGTAAGTTGGATGAACCGATTGCCCGTTTAACTCCACTTTGCTGGACATGTGTTGGAAGAACCTCAGTGGGAAGAACTTGGAATCATCAAAGCAATTTCATAAGAACGTTCTTTGGTAATTGCGATGATTTGGAAAGACAAATGGAACGATTTTGGGAGATTGAGGAAAGTGGCTTAAAGGAAAATATATTTGCAGCAAAAGACCAGGTGATTTATGAGAAAACAAAATCTGAGATGAAAAAAATAGACGGACATTTCGAGGTAAAAGTGCCATGGAAAGAGTCACCAACATCTTTGCCCAATAGTGATAAAATGGCAGAAAATCGGCTGCGAAGTTTAGCTAAAAGGCTTGAAAAGGAAGATTTACGAACTGAGTATCAGGATAAATTGAATGAGCATCCCATCTCTAATATTGACAACCATAATAAAATCTTAATTGAAATGATGGAAGAATTGAGAAAGGAAATGAATGAGCTAAAGATAAATGATATGAGAAAAGATGAATCAATTGAATCATTAAGAAATGAAATCAATGCGATAAAGCAAGAAAATCAAGAGCTGAAAACCATGATGAGAAATAGCAATAATAATTTGTGGATCAAATTGGATCAGATGGATATCGAGATAAATGACAGGTGCAGAAATGATACGATCAAATCGATAAATGAGCAAATTGAATCTATCAATCAATTGGAATTGGAACAGCAAATGAAAATTTTCGACAGAAAATGCCAAGAATTGAATGGAAATGTGCAAATCATTCTCTAGTTGAAGGCTGGCAGTGATAGGATGGCGAAGGAAATGCAGGAAATAAAGGGGGAAAGGGATAAACTGACACGGGAAATAGAGCGAATCAATAAATTCCTGAAAATGCGGCATAATGGGCAGTTGCAGTGGCCAATGGGTAGGGTAATCGAAGCGATTCCTGGAAAAGAAAGAAAACTATGTGTGATGAGAATTAGATGTAAAGGAAAGGAGATATTGAGATGTATCTTCAAATTATGTTTAATTATAAGAGAAGATAATGGGAATTTGAGATTGACACCAAGGTGTCAAGGGGGGAGGATAGTCAACCCAGACGTTAATTCGCAGCTGTGTGCGCGTTGGATTAGGAGATGGTGTTTGATTTTTGTATGTGCACACAGACGCGATCAGTGTAATTTGGAGATTGTTGATATCGAAAATTTTTTGGAGATTTCAGTTTTCAATTTTTTTGGATTTTATCAAGTTGTTTAAATTTTGTAAGTTTTTGTGAGTTTTGAAAATAAAATTTTTTAAATTCGTTTAATTAATTTCGAAATGGAAAATGATATGGATTTTAAAAATCCTAAGGATAATGAATATGATGAATTTGTTTTGAGTGGTCATTCGAATGTTGTTTTGTCAGAAGTTTGTGACAATAGATCGAGAGTTGTATTCACTGGTCGAATGGATGATATTATAATTGTATGGAGTTTAGAAGATGGCAAACAGAGTGATATATTATATGGACATTCAGAATCAATAACGAAATTTATCAACGAAACTAGCTCATTCCTTGTAAGTGTGGATTTATGTGATTATGTAATCGTATGGAAATTAAATTTTGATCAAATGAAGTTTAATAAATTCAAATCAATAGAAGGTTCAGAAATGATTGACTTTAAGCGGATAGTTGATCCATTATCCAAATATGAATTTCTATATATTCGAACAATAAAACTGGAACAGACTCATGGAAATTTGGACACGAATCTCTATAAATTGGTCTTTATGCTTGCCGCTATCCCCGAACATGAGTTATTACTATATGAGGAATCAAGTCCAAAGGCTTTTAGCTGATGCTTCGAAAGAATATGATGCTCAATACCAGAACGAGTTTATCAGAGCCAACATGTTCCTTTCGACATTTAAACAGTACAGTTTATTATTTTATAGTCTTCTTCTTATCAAATGTAAGGCAAAACTTTTTCTTTTAAAATTTCAACTTTTAGAAATACTGCTTCACTTTAAGTTAGATTCAGTCAGTGTACGACAAAGTGTAATATACTTGAACACAACAACAATATTGATATTTAATGGTTTTATGTAAAATCTGTAGTGGGTATACCCCTCTAAAGGGACTTGAGGAAATTTAATAACTTTTTTGATTTTTTGACCACAAAAAGGTCTTATTTTTTATTTAACATATTTTCTTTGAAAATACAACAGATATAATATTATTCAAATTTAACTTTATAATACACATATTTATAATTTACAAAATTAACCTTTTGCACTCCGTTGGTGACTACATGTCGACACTATTTATAAGCTATAAAACTAAGAAATATTCATCGATTGTTGTTATTTTGTTTAAATAAATTAATTTACTAATATATCTACCGTTTTTAATGCACATTTGCATGATACTTTTTTAGTTTTATTTTTTAATTAATTTTGTTTTAAGTATACCATTTTTGCTTGAAATTATAAAAATGTATGCTGACGTTACAGGTATGTCATACAAAAAAAATCAATAGTTGAAAGAATTAACAACGACAAACCAACGATTTATTTTTTGTAGAACTTTAAATCTCTAAGGGAATAAAACGTATATTTTTGTCAAATGATTGGGAAACACTGGTATAGGTCTTTTGAAGGTTTTATATATTTATAATTAATAATTTATTCATGTATCTATTGTTTCGGAATGAACATGTCGTTTTCAATTAATCTAGCGTCAACACTACTAACACGCATAATAACCGTTGTTTTAATAATAAATATTAATGTTTTAAAATAATAACGAATATTAAATTAGAAACTAATAAGCTCAGACACTATCAAGACTATTATTAGATGTGCAATTAAAAACATTATCCGGAAATCATTCTTCAGTACTTCCAGAGTTACGTCTTGTGAACAAATGAAAAGATTCTTTCAAAAATGAAGGTGTCAATTTAAAAGATTAACCATGATGTACTCAATGGCAGATATAATTCAAGATAAATTTTTCAATAAATAATTTGTGAAGCAGTGAAACTCTGTGAAATTTTTAACAAAATATTTTCTGGTAATAAGTCAATTAAGTTAATAAATTTTAGTTTCATATGAATAGACAAATTAAAAGTGTACCATTCAACTGAAATATGTTATAATGAAGCGTCACAAAACGCATTAAGCCGCATAATGAGATATGGTAATAAAATAAAAGGTATCAAATGATTTCTTTTTAATTCGTAGAAGCATTTTATATTTTTAAAAAAAATCGAAAATTTAACAGGTAATTAAATTGCAATTTTTCATCTGGAATTTTTTGGAAATAATAAGTACAATATTCACAATTTCAATTTGAAAAGAGTAAAAATAATGGATTTCGATTAGCAGGATGATTGACAATGAAAACAATGAACAATAAAAAAGAATAAAAAATATATACACTAGACAGCTCAATCGGTTATCGAAATATATAAATTCAATTTTGGTAAAATAAACCAAGAAAATGTATCATTAAAGTTAATAGAAAATCAATATTATATAAATTATAAATTAATTATATATTAATTAAACTAATTAAATATTTATTAAAATTTAATTAAAATTGAATTTGTATTAAATGACTAAAAAAATTAAGAATTTCACATACCTTCATTCTTTCCAACTAAAGATGAATGAAGGTATGTGAAATTCTAAAATTTTATTTTATAGATTTTAGTCTGAAATAATGGAGATAAGAAATTATTGATGAAGATAAATCAAAGTTGAAAAAATTATTATCTAATATTTTAATAAAAGGTAATAGAAATACATTTTAACCAGGGTGAATGAAAAATCAATAGAAAATGATCATAATTGGATAAAGGATGTTAAGTGGTGGCTGTAATAAATAGTGAGCCAAGTAAAATTATGAAATATTGTAATCCTTTAAGGTGCAGAACTATTTTTAAGATTTTAAAGATTTTTATGTTTGATAGTTTAAATATATACTTATACAGAAAGTTATCGCAATTTAATTTCTGATTGTTTATATAAGTTCCATAAGAGTTAGGATCTAATAGTTTGTAAGGATTATGTTAGTGACATGACCAATGATTGTGGCAAATAAATAAACTAAATGATTAAGGAAGCAAAATAAATAATGAATAGAAATAGATTAATTTTATGGTTTTAGTGCAATTTGGAACAGATTTAAGAAATAAATCGACTCCATTTCAATCAGTTGCAAAACTCATGAAACAATTTCAACTATAAAACTAAATTAAAATTAGTTATTGCAGAATTGTAGCCGCAATAAAGGTAATGTTTAAAATTTTGACTGGAGCATAATGAATTAATATTTTTAATTTTGTGATAATTAAAAATTATAATATTGCTTAATTCAGATTAGTATTTTTTTATAATTTTAAAATGCCTTCAATATAAATTTAGCGAAAATCTATTATGAAAATTACTGAAAATAACTATAAAGGTTTTCATTTCTCGGAGTTCACCAGTCTTCGGTGTCTAAAATGTTACACAACTGTTAAGCATGGGTAAATCAATGATTTAGAAAGTAGTGGATGGAAATTGAAATAAAGTATATGTATATCAAACCTTGCCTATCGTTTAAAATAATTTGTGGATCAAATACTATAAAGATTCAAAATGATTAGTAGAATCGTCCGTAGATCATCTGGACTTTATGAGAAACATTGTCAAAGCCGCCTATATATTTGTAAGAAATACAATTCAAAAAAAATTCAAATTACAGCCCAAGGTTATATTTTCGATGAAGCGCTCATACAATTAACTACAAAACGTCAATTAATTCGTGAGAGTCATCATTTGACAATCATTGCCTTTTGCACTTAGAATTATCATATACTTCTCAAATTTCATCATCAATAATGACACTTTCTGGAAATGACTCATTTCTTTACTTTGAAATTCGCTGATTTGTGCAGCCTTCTGATAGATTGACAGAAAACAGCCACCTATTCTCACATGTTTTTCGGAAATTTTATCCAAAGTTTTTCTTAAATATTACTCAATAATCATTGTCTCTAACTCTTGAAAATTCTGTATGGTCCTTTCTCACATTTATAGATTTTAAATAAACAGTATTTAAATTATTTGTTATTGCTGTCGCGTTACTTTATTTCATAAAATTGAAAATCATATAAGTTAATTGTTCACCAATCATTGACCATTTTCAGAATATTATTAAAATGTTAAATTTTCACCGACTTATGAAAACAGAAATGTTACTCAAATAAGCAGGGGATTTTCCTAATTGAAATATAACAATTCGGAAAACAACATTACATTAGAAAATACCTACTATTGTTGGATTCTAACAAAAAAATATCTAAGACAGAAAAGTTATAATTTGACCACATAGGAATAGATTCTATAAAAAAGAAAATTTATCCTTACATTTATGCATAGCATTAACAACTTAAGAAATATCTAGGTTGGGTGTCAATAAGATCTTGCATTGACGCTCGGGATGCAAAAAAGAATAGTAATTTTTATCTGATTAAGGTCACAGTCTCATCCTATTTTAAGATTACTGAAATTAAAATTTATAAAACGAAAATGTCCAAAGAATATTTGTTTATATAAGCAGATTTAATGAAATATAATTTTGGATTTATTTAATCTTAGTAATTTATTTGATGACAGAAGAATTGAATGTTATAGCATCTAACATGGCGATTGGATGTGGAATAGTTCTATGATGAAAAGATGCATAAAATATTACTTGTAAAAACAGTCTAAAATCAATTCCATGGCCATTAAAGCACGAAATATGATAGGAAATATTCAACATTTACAACGACCATTTGTTAAATACAATTTCCACGATGTAGAAAATAAATATTAATAAAAATAGATGCGTTAATTTCCAGTCCCAGTTTAAAGTACCTCAATTTAAATATGAAAATGTTAATTGGTCTCCAAAATAATATTTGTTTAAATTAATAATTAATAAAAACAAAATCACTCTCCTATTTGCTGCATATATAAGTGAAAAATTAAATATTTTTTTTAAATCAACGAAATATAGAAAATTTAGAAAATAAAATAACTTCTTTCCAATTTGAGAAACCCAATGTCTATAAACTATATTCGGATATTTTTCTTATATTTGAAAATCAGGTCCATGTTACGCCCTTTTTATCATTATATGCAAAGTTTACAAAAAACATTGAATTCATATACGAAACGGAGATCCAGCATAAAGATAAACACTATGAGACAGATTTATAGAAAACCAAATGATACTGGTTTCCATACTTTTGAAAGGTTTTGTGAATTTAAGTATAAGATAAATATGGTGATTTTGAAATTCAGTAAAGTGTTGAGAAATTTGATGAAGAATGGGTATTCAAAATTATTTTTATTAATGATGATAAAAGACCGTCGACAAAATTTATTAAAAATCCTAAGAATCCATTTTTCAGAATGTCTGTGTAATTTCACCAGTATGGGTGAGTTGAATGGCGAAGTAAATAAATTTAATAATGAACGTGAGGATGATAAGTCTAAATTTGTGTTGGTTTTGTCGTACTCGGAAAATTTCACAGATTTTAAGAGAAAGATAAGCAGGTAGTTAAGAAATTTAAATTATAAGATTGCGTCTAATTCATAAATAGTACACAATATTAATAAGTGTAAAGCTTCGGTTGGATTGTGTTCTGATCTCGTTTATCAATTTTAATCAGCTCTGTATCCAAATTGGATCAAAATTACTTTAAAAACGGTAGTGCCGAAAATTCGTGAATATCAAAAAAAAAACACATCGATATCTTTACTGATTCATAGTCAAGCTTTTTAATAAATATAATGTCAATTGAAAATGAAAAGAAATCAGAGGTAAAAATTGGAAGTTCTTAAAATAAAACCATGAAAATTTTATTATTAAGTTATATTAAAAATAAATATCTAAAAAATATATTCATTATTTTATTTTATATTAATGAAAAATTTGAAAATTATATAGTTTTAAACAATGAGACAAAAGGCTGGAAATGTGGGATGCAAATAAGAGAACCTAGAGTCGGGACTGTCTTACCAAAAGCGGACGTCTGGTCA